>JAHKKF010512916.1:0-12335 GCA_019740295.1 Labeo calbasu | reverse complement strand
AATTTAATTTAATTTAATTTAATTTAATTTAATTTAATGCCAACCATTTGACTACCCAGTGTCACAAAAATTAAACAAGTGCTATCTTTGGGAGGTGAAAGACACTTGCATGGACTGACTGGTCATTTTGGCATGGGCACCATGGCAACAAAAGCAGAAACATGGGAGTTTAAACATTAGTCAGACATGACAAAGCCAAACTGCCACACTCCTTTCTAGTGTCAAAACGGACCATATGTAAATGGCACCTATGAGAACAAAGAGCGCAGATCCAATTAAAGACAAGAGGGAGGAAAAGGTAGGAAACAAAGAGGGGAAAAAATATCATTATAGCTCTGAATGGCATGATGAATTTTGTGCGTATAGCTAAGAGAGTCAGAGGTGTGTGTGAAGCGTATGCTGACTTTGATCGTCACCACCTTGCGCAAATTGATTTGGCCCTAATTGAACATTTTAAGAATCGATTAAAATGTGCTGTGCAAACACACTTAGAGAGATCCATCAGATTCTGAGCTGGCTCAAGCTGAAATTTACACTCAGTGACTAGAGCTAGAGCCAACATTGGCATACTGCTGCCATCCGTATTGTTAGGGCTTTTAGAGAACGATAGAGAACGAGAGTGAGCAAATTTGACACGGTATCATAAATAAAACAACCTGATGAAGAAATGAATTTATGTAGGCCTTAACCATCATGCAACAGCGCCGGAACTGGAGGGCCTCACTTTTCACCCACTCGTTCGAAAATTACTGGGCTGATATTAAAATATGTACTCCTGTTAGCTTTTATTAAAAGCCCATTCTTAGTATAAGACTATAATTTGTAAAAGTTTTAGTATGTGACATTTAAAATGAGCACATGAACTCAAAATGCAGAAAAGACGTGTTATCAAGGGAAAACACACACACACACACACACAATTTTAGCATTTCATATACATACACATTCTGAGGCTAACAGTTCAAAATCTCATCTAACTTTTCTAACTCTCAGGATACAGGAATTGAAAAGACCTCATACAGCGCAAGAGAGAGAAAGTGTAAGAAAAAGTGTGAGCAATTTGCTTGAGGATCTATAACACTGTTCTCTCTTGGGTCTGTCAGACTGTGCGCACGTAAGTCTGAAACCCCATTCCCGCCAAAGGTGTGAAAAAGCAATTTAAAATGGCCACCGCCCACTGATATGGGATGGTACCACCAGGGTGGCGCTTAACCAAAACACACAGCCGGGGGTGATGCAGACGAGCGGAATACACCCGACAGCACTGAGCATTATGCCACCCGCTGCCTCGTGTGCCAACGAAATTCCCTAATTCTACTACATAATACATTAACATGTGAAAAACCTTTCTTGCACTTTTCTCAACTGCCCCAGAACACACACAATTCCTCCATCACATAAAACACCTGTATGCCTTTGGTATTTGCTATTTCACATTGGACAATTTTTAATATTGTATGTGGTGCAGTAAACAATTGATTTAAACGAAATATCACTATTATTAATATAACATTAGAGTTGAATGTAACATTAAGTAAAAATAACAATCCATGACTTCTGTTTTTCGAGTTTGAGGGAACGTCATGAAACCGTTTCATGTTGTCATCCAGTTTGGATTGCTTCTTTTAAGAGAGAGGAATTTGCACCAAAATACCAGTGTGTAGACACACTTCCTTTGACGTCAAAGCACTGGAAACTGCTTTCTCTTAAATGGACAATCAAGTACCACTACCATTCAAACGTTAAGTGTGAGGACGAGTTTTTAAGGTTTTTTTGAAAGAAGTCTGTTAGACGCACTTCCTTTGACGTCAATAGCAACTAAAGTTCTTTCTACTAAACACACAGTTACAGTTGAGGTCAAAAGTTTACATACACCTTGCAGAATCTGCAAGATGTTAAGTACTTTACCAAAATAATTTAGTAGACTAGAATAAGAAATTTCACATAAAATAAATTTACGTATAGACCACAAGAGAAAATAAGTTGAATTTATAAAATTGACCCTGTTGAAAGTTTACATACACTTGATTCTTAATACTGTGTTGTTACCTGAATTATCAACAGGTGTGTTTTCTTTGTTTAGTGTTAGTTTTTCATGAGTCCCTTGTTTGTCCTGAACAGTTAAACTGCCCACTGTTATTCAAAAAATCCTTCAGGTCCCACAAATTCTATGGTTTTTCAGCATTTTTTGTGTATTTGAACCTTTTCCAACAATGACTGTATGATTTTGAGATCCATCTTTTCACACTGAGGACAACTGAGGGACTCATATGTAACTATTACAGAAGGTTCAAACACTTACTGATGCTCCAGGAGGAAAAATGATGCATTAAGAGCCAAAAAAAAAAAAAAAAAAAATCGATGCAGCTTTCAGACGCAACTTTCTTCTTATTTCAGTAGTTCATTTGAGGTGGTTTCTATGGCGTTATTTTAATGACAAATGTCTAGAGCACATTATTTTAATGTGGGGCGCATCAAAATGCGCAAGCACAAATCTCTTCTCTCACAGGTGGATTCTCTTCACGCTCATAAAAATGACGCGCTTTCTCTCGCTTGCATGTGCACGCTCAGAAACACAGATCAGTGCATATGACAACGTATGTAATTAGTATTTACATAGCATAGCAGTAGAAAATGTATCTGTCTCACACGTGTCCCGCAAAATCACATCTATGTCCCGCAACAGCCCTACTGCCAGGTGGTCACCCTAGCTACAGAAGATACTTGCATGTTTTCCTGAAGACAAAATAAGTTCAGTTTACCCTGAAGTTTTCACCCCTCGGCCCTTAATGCATAGTTTTTCCTTCTGGAGCATCAGTGAGTGTTTGAACCTTCTGTAATAGTTACATATGAGTCCCTCAGTTGTCTTATTTGTGGGACCTGATGGATTTTTCTGAAGAATAGTGGGTGGTTTAACTATTTAGGGCAAACAAGGGACTCGTGAAGTATTACTAAACAAAAAAACACCACCACCACAGTATTAAGAATCAAGTGTATATAAACTTTTGAAGGAGGGGGGGTCATTATTATAAATTCAGCTATTATTTTCTCTTGTGGACTATATGTAACTGTCTTTTATGTGAAATATCTAATTCAGGTCAGTACTAAATAAAAAATAACATGCATTTTGTATGATTCCTCTTATTTTGGTAAAATAATTAACATGTTGCAGATTCTGCAAGGTGTATGAAAACTTTTGACCTCAATTGTTTATACAGACTTCAAAAGTTTTTTGTTTTTTTTAAGTAGGTCACAAAGGCTACATTTATTAGACCAACACTACTTTTTTTTATTTAATAGATTAAAAACCGCAATTTAATCCTGTGATGACAACGCTGTGATAGCAGCCATTACATTACAAGATTAACTGTCACATGATCCTTCAAAATCGTTACATGCTGAATTGGTGCTCAAGAAACAAATATAAACATACAAAATCGTGATCAAGAAAGAATATATATATATTTTTTGTGAAAAATATTTTTTCAGGATTTTTTTTTCCAGGATTCTCTGATGAATAGAACATTTTTTGTCTTTACTGTCACTTTTGATCAGTGTTGGGGAGTAACTAGTTACTTGTAACTGCATTAAGTAATTTAATTACAAAATAAATGTAACTGTAATCCATTTCAGTTCCTGAGAAAAAAATGTGCAATTAAATTAGTTACTTATGAAAACGTTATGATTACAAAGAGGGTTACATCTTTCTTGTATTACAATGTACCATTTCCTGTTATGATTTTAAATCCGTATTTAACCTCAGAACAAACACGAAAGTAAAAAGAGGTGCTAAATCTGATTGTGTGGTGGGTGTGCTTTAAATTATTATAATCTTCATTCAAGTGATGAAGGATTTTGAAAGTCTGAAAGTAATCAGTGTTGAGTACTACTGTAAGGGTAACCCTGCCTACTTTAAATGTTTGAAAATGAATAATGAAAAATTTAGAAAAGTAATCAAATGTAATCAGTTACATCACTTTAATAAAGTAATTTTAAATTTTAAATAGGGTAACTTGTAATCTGTAACCTATTACATTTCCAAGTAACTTTCCCAACACTGCTTTTCATCAATTGAATGCATACTTGCTAAATATAAACTTATGAACGATAGTACAGTTAATTGCATTTTATAATTGCATTTCATATGTTTGTTTTTTTTTCTCTCAGACTACATCAGAACAGATCCCACTAATGGACAACCACTGCTTTGCCTCTTTGAAGTTCCATGTAAACCAAAAGCGACAAATTATTCTAATTTTATACAACGACGCATCAAAGTATCAAATTCACTCTCTTTGCATCAAAACAACAGTACAGAGGGTGTGTGTCAGCGTGATAGCTGGCGTCCCAGTCATAGAGCCAGAGGCAGTTGATTCATAAGTGATCATAACAGGCATCTAAATCAAGCAGCTTTGGGCTTTCTTTGTCCTTTAGCGGATCAGCGAAGTGAGAGAGACAATGAGAGAGAATGATATGCTGCCAGTATATTTAGTGTTGTTATAATCTTTACAGTAATTACACGAGACGGTGTAATCTTGGCATAATGAATATGATTAGAACGTACAGTGCTCTATAAGCTCGGCGCAGACTGCCAACACTAGGCTGTCACCGAGAGCCAATGCAGGCCATTAAAGTCCGCCAGACTGCAAAAAATGCACAAGCATGTCCAATCATTCCCGTATAACACTTGATTTAGAGGGACACCTCTTAGTGTTCTCACAACAGTTTTCCTGACTCATTATAGATCATGAAAGCAGCTGACACAGACACAAATGGGTTCTCCTTATAACTGTACTCTGTCGCTTCAAAATCTAAACACAGTAATACAGTCACACGCTGCCAAAAAGCAGGTGAAAGCGAGGTCAGACACTCCAGAGGAATGATTCATCTCAAAAGCATCTAAAAATTAGCGGTTCCTTTGCTTTTTCACATATCCAGGGGGAACAATTGTTCTGTTCCAAAAACCTAGTGTGCTGCCTAAGCAGGCTGGATTTTAAGGTACCACAGGTATGGCTCCAAAAGTAAGACATTTTGGACAAATTTTTGTTTATAAAAACAAATGCCTGTCAAAAAGAAGCATGTTAACGCAGGCAATTAATTTTTCTAGGTCAAGACATAAAAAATATTTAACGCAATTAACGCAGGGGCGGAGCTAGGGTTGGCCACCCCACTCACAACTGCTGCTTCTGTCTCTGTTTTCTTGACAAGAATTGCATTTATCTAGATGCAGAAGAGACGCTTCAGACACGCCCTCCAACTTCACTTAAGCGCCAGGTGCTAGTCAAAGAGCGCGGGAAAGGTACTGTTACAAAGTTTACTCACAAAGGTACAAAGTTATTATATTAAGTATATTAAATGTTAAAACTGATAGCCAGCAGTCAATGGTTAAACATTAGGGGGAAAAAAAACTATTTTATAGAGACATCAACATCAGTTATACCTGATACATTAAACAAATATTACAAATCATCTTTACGTTGTTTGTACATTAATTTGATGATTGAATGTGAAATTACTGCAATATGAAAGTATATTTAAAAACTTTCATGTTAGGTGTAATTAATCGTGATTAATTTCAGATAAAAGTGTGATTACTTATATATTTTTTAAATCGATTGACAGCACTAATAAAAAAATGTATTATTTTACGCAATATGTGTGTGTGAGGTGCATAGAGTTATAGCTGAAAGAACAAAAAAAAAGCATAACTAAAAAACTTACATACACTGTTCCAAAAGTCTACGGTCAATACAATTTGTGAAAAGAAATTCTTTTATTCAGCAATTATGGATTAAATTGTAGACTGTAAAAATGTTTACACTGTTACAAATAATAAATCTATTAAACAATGCTGTCCTTCTGAAGAATCCTAAAAAACATATCACAAAAATATTAAGCAGCACAACTGCTTTTAACTAATGATAATAAGAAATGTTTCTTAAGCACTAAACCAGCATATTAAAGTGATTTCTGAAGGATCATGTGACTCTAAAGACTGATGTAATGATGCTTAAAAGTCAGCTTTACCATCATAGGGTTACACAATTTTTTAGAATCTCTTAAAATAGAAGTTTTTAAGTTTCCTCTTAAAAAAGAAAACAGGAAAAAACAAGTTTTGTGAATTTAGTATTTTTTCCATTACATTATATTTTCAGAGCATAAGAAAAAAACTGAAAAAATATTTTTGAAAAATTATATTTATTCATATGTTATTCTGTGTCCTCTGTAGAGGACACCAGGACTCTTTTTTTAAATAAAGATGATTCTCAACTATGTTATTTTATAAGAAATATTACTGAATGATTTGATACACCATTTCGCTATATGGAAAATATGTGTAGAATGGCCATAAACGGGTTTTCCTGTTACATACAATGTATCTATACACATGTAATTTGCATATTAATGTGTTTCTGAGGCAACATGTAATAAAAAAAGAAATGTAATAAAGAGAGTAATAACTGGCAAGAATTGTATAACAATATCTTATATTGCATAGGAATATTGATATATAATTTATGTCCTTATTCACTCCCAAAATGCGTAATAAACATGCTGGTGTCAACGTCCTGGTGTCCTCTACAGTGGACATATAGGAAATCGATGACCTGTTTCATAACAGATATTTTGATTTGAAAACCCATAACATTTTCCTGAGATGTTTATTTATGACAAACTATTTGAAAATGAGTCATATTTAAATATGATCATAATACCATACGTTAAATTTGATCACTAAATTAATGTCAGCCATTTTTACAGATTTTTACATTTTTACCTACAAGGAGAGGTAGTGGTAAAACTTCCAAACATCTGGTATCTCTAAAAAGCCCTGAATGTGCTTTTTACAGGACATCCAGACTTAAAACTGTGACATGTAAGGTCTCAGAGAAATTTGCTAAAATACAATGCCCTCTACAGAGGACAAAACTCCATACCTGGGAGTCAGTTCATAATTTTATCAAATAAATGCAGCTTTGAATAAACAAATCTCACTGGTCCTGAACTTCTGAACGATAGTGAATGTGGTAACATCTCTTAACACATATCCAGGGGGACACTGTTCTAAAAACCTAGTAAGCTGCCTTGAAAAGTTCTCACAGACATGGCTCTAAAGGTAAGCAACGAAACTATGCTATTTCCAATGACACCAACAGTAATTCCGGTCAAACTGCTGATAAAAATATCTGTGTGTGGGATTTTATGCTTAACACCAAACTCGACTAATATCAATGCGAGTCGCTGTTTGTCTGGCATGCTAAGTTGCTGTCTATATAGAACACTCAGCATTGGTCATTTACAAGGATCTACTTGAATTAGGATTTAGCCAGCAAGTGTTTCACATTTTGGAACAGAGCAAATCTGATCTCACTGTCACTGAAAGTTTATTTGAAAAATAAAATACAATAAGGTATGCTACAGGGAATTTTTGTTGTAGTTTTATCTTTTATTTATAGGGGATTTACTCAAAGTAAAGGATCCAGAATTCACCAAACATCAGGCATCAGGCAGATTGTAGAATTCTCCAGACAGCTCAGAATTGTGTTATAGAAATCTTAGAGGAGCTGTAATTCATAAGGGAGAACCTTCTGCGCTGAAACAGTCATTCTCTTCGGCCTTTCAGTCTACTGTCACACCAATGGGGCTGTCGTGCCATAGACAGTAGTGGATGTGTGTGTTTGTGCACACATATATCGTGGTGAGAAACAGTAAGAGAAAAGTAGGCAGCTGTTTAACTTTTGTGAGAGTTGTATAGCAACTCACTTATCTAGTTTTCCCTCCTACAAGGAGCACAGCAGACATCGTCCATCACAGACGTTAGTTATAATATTTCAAACTGAAATGAGGCTATGATGTAAAGTCGGTTGTACTTTTGAACACCTGGCTCTTGATCACTCAACCAACAAAACACTGAAAATACAAATTTCCCCTCACATCCTCATTTTTGATCGCATCAAATTTAATAGGGCCTGATTTTTTTTGACCAGTGAATTTCAGATGACTTTTCCAGTTATTACTAGACTGTTGTGGCAGATTTCCATTTGTGTGTCTAGTACCAATTCTTTTTAATTATTACATTTAAATAATCTTTTCAGAGTATAAAAATTTGAAGTCTCCAACAAGTAAAAAACATTAAGATTTAATTGCAACTGAAAAGCTAACAAAAACAAACAAGAATAAATTTGTTCTGTTTTCTGTGATATTTAATATTTTACTAATTAAAAAAAAGACAGTAAAAAAGTTAAATTATGAAATATCATTACAATTTTTAATAACTGTTTCTATTTTAAAAGACTTTAAAATACAGTTTAACCCTATGATGGCAAAGCTGAATTTTCAGCATCATTACTCCAGTCTTCTACATTTTTATAATTTATATATAGTTAAAAAGGTTGTGGTGCTTAATATTTTTGTGGATATTGTAATATGTTTTTTACTACTCTTTGGCTTCTGATCACTGAAAACATTTTTTTTTCCTCACATTAAATGTAAAAGACATTGAGATTTAATTGCAACCAAAAATCTAGCAAAAAACATATTGCTTTAAAAAAAGGGTTTTCAACAATAAACAAATTTGTTCTGTTTTCTGTGACTTTTAATATTTAATTAATTAGTGTATTGAATTAAATTATTATTTAATTGTAATTAATTTTATAATTTTTTTTTAATTCTTTGATATTTCCAGCTTTTCCTGAATATAAATCTCACTAAACTCACTTCAAACAAGGCAGGAAATGAGGAGGAAAATGCTTCTTTGCCTGTTAGTAATGAGGGAGTCATTCTGCCATTAACATTAAGTATTGTAAATGATTATGGAACATAATACCATTTATGGTGGCTTATTGTTCTGTCTGTGTAATTTGTGGTATAGTTGATTAAAGGAGAAGTTCACTTCCAAAACAAAGATTTACATATAATGTACCCACCCCCTTGTCATTCAAGATGTTCATGTTTTTCTTTCTTCAGTCGTAAAGAAATTATGCTTTCTGAGGAAAACATTTCAGTATTTTTTCCATATAATGGACTGCTATGGTGCCCCGATTTTGAACTTCCAAAATGCATTTTAAATGCGGCTTCAAACGATCCCTCGCGGTTGTAAACGATCCCAGCCGAGGAAGAAGGGTCTTATCTAGCGAACCGATGGGTTATTTTAATTAAAATAAAATTCCTTTTTAATGTCAAACGCTCGTCTTGCCTTGCTCTCCATGAACTCTGTGTATTCTGACCCAAGACAGTTAGGGTATGTTGAAAAACTCAGATCGTATGTTCTCCCTCAACTTCAAAAATCATTTCAAAATCATCCTACGTCGCTGCAGAAGTACCAATACATTCTTTGTAATGTAAACATGCAAAGAAGACCAAACACCCTTAACAAACAAGGCAAAACAGCGATATAGGGCGATTTTGAAGTTGAGGGAGAACATGAGATGGGAGTTTTTCGGCAAACCCTAACTGTCATGAATCGGAAAAAAACAGTCCAGGCAGATTAAGACAGGATGAGCGTTTCACATTTAAAAGTATATAAATTTTACTATTTGTATGAATCTATCGTTTCGCTAGATAAGACCCTTCTTTCTCGGCTGGGATCGTTTACAACCGCATTTGTGATCGTTAGAAGCCGCATTTAAACTGCATTTTGGAAGTTCGAAATCGGGGCACCATAGAAGTCCACTATATGGAGAAAAATTCTGAAATGTTTTCCTCAAAAAACATAATTTCTTTACTGAAGAAAGAAAGATATGAACATTTTGGATGACAAGGAGGTGAGTACATTATATGTGAATCTTTGTTTTGGAAGTGGACTTCTCCTTTAAATAAAGGTGGTTTTGTATGTAAATATACAGCCTAGATGTACAGACAGTGGTAGTGGTCACTCTCTACATCATGTCGGTATGACCGACTAATTAAGATGCCAATTAGACGGTCATACCAACGTGACATCTCCGTTCCCTTCTTCAGGGAACCACTACCACTGTCTACACATATAGGCTGTATATTTACATACAAAACCATCTTTATTTAATCAACTATACCACAATAAGCCACCATAAATGGTATTCATTTACAATACTTTAAAGAATTTTAACCAGTTGCTCACTCTATGTGTTTGAAAGAATGGCATCAATTCACAAATTTCTGTATCAAGATTGAATCTCCCTGCCAAGACATGATCAGGTGATGATAAATGGTCCAATTCAGTGCAGAAGAGATTTCGGGGTCCATTAAATTAATGGCCCCTGGAACAGCACCAGGGTCTGATTGATATATGATAGAATTTTACAGAATGGTCTGACTTGAACTATATTAGATTTGGATACCTTTAATAAACAATATGCTGAAAGTACACATCCGATACATGGAAAATACTCTAGAGTCTCCACAGCTTATTCTGAAAATGAACAAACAGAATGCAAATCCTTAATTAAATGCTGATTTTAAAGACGCTGCCAAAATACTGGTCCATCATCTCATTAGACACTCACCTCCCATATTTTAAAAAACCAGATGGTCAAATTTAGGCTTGGCTCCATATCTTCTGACATGTCCCGACTTATTTTGACTACCAAATCAGAAAAAAAGGTTAAAGCAACAGTTCATCCAAAAATGAAAATGTACTCTCCCACATGGAATCCAAATCTGTTTGACTTTTTCTTCTTCTTCTTTCTATATCCTTCTGCGTTACACAGAGCACAGTAAGGCATACATGATGACAGAATTGTCATTTTTGGGTGAACTAACCCTAAAGCTTCTATGAATGTTTTATTTTATGTTCAGAATACCTTCAAGGTAGTCCGAGGTCCAGATTGTACTCCAGATATGAAGCAGTGGTTAACACAATTGAAAACAATTTAAACAAAAGTAGGTTTCCTAGTCTTAACTGGTTTATACTGGTTTATTTTGTACTGTCTATTTTATACTGGTCTAAGTTGACCCAGCCTTGTTCAGCTGATCTACCTGGTCTCCAAGCAAGAGTTTAGCTGTTTTAGCTGGATGGCTAGCTCACAATCATACCAGCTAAAAAACCCTTTAAAACTAGCCAAAACAAAACAAAAAAAAAAAACTGTCCATGCTATTGTCCATGCACGTCACTAAAATGACAAAAGACCAGTCCCGTAATGAAGAACAGATTATGTTTTCAAATGAAATTCTTTGTCCTGATGTCAACTATATCATTTCGACAACTTGATTTTGAACCACACACCGAAAAGGACGGCTAAAATGTAGGTTTTCAGAATTTCATTTGAGGTAATAACAGGCTACATTGCCAAGTAAAATGAAATGCTCTACCTGTAATAGTTCGGAAAGCAGGAACAGCATACCTGAGTGCTCGATATTACAGGGCGGAGCTAATCATAAGTTATAATTAAGCACTAACACTCCAACTTGTTGTCATGGGCAACCACAACCAATCAGAACTCACTCAGCTTGCTTTCTGTACTTCTTATTCTCTCCATTTCTGTCACAAATAAGCACAGACACACACATAAACTCATAGTCACTGAATCACTCCTGACTCCTGTCACCTTGCACCTCGACCTGCTGGTGTTGTCACCTGCTGCGGCCCATGCTGTCACTTCCAGTTTGTCTGTTTGGGACAGCCCCTAAGAGAAACACATAAACACATACCCTTTGCAACTTTGGGAGACAGACTTCATCTTCCACTGACAGAAACCGAAGTGATGCCCACTGAGGTTTAACCAGGCACACTCACATAAACAGCATGTTTTATGTGGTTTTGGGTACATGCTTGGAATCTACAGCCATAGACTTTCTGTAGAATTCAAAATCCACCCTTTACAATGTTTTTCATATTCTCTGATGTTTGCACATTTGTTGATCATGTAAGCTAATTGACAACTTTCAGAAATCAGTTAAACTATACAGAAGTTACAATATTTATCAATCTGCAGATTTTCCCTCACAATCACCTCAGAAAGTGCAGTGCAGACTGCTAGTATGCATTTAAGAGCATTACAGTCCACTATATGGAGAAAAACTGAAGAAAGAAATACATGAACATCTTGGATTACATGGGGTGAGCAAAATATCTGGAAATTTTAATTCAGGAGTGAATTATTCCTTTAAAACTTAGTGGTTGGAAAATATGAGTTTATTTATTATCAATTATATTATTTCAATTTAAATCAGATATATACAGGTGCATCTCAGTAAATTAGACTGTCGTGGAAAATTTCATTTATTTCAGTAATTCAACTCAAATTGTGAAACTTGTGCATTAAATAAATTCAATGCACACAGACTGAAGTAGTTTAAGTCTTTGGTTCTTTTAATTGTGATGATTTTGGCTCACATTTAACAAAAACCCACCAATT
>JAHKKF010512915.1:0-20647 GCA_019740295.1 Labeo calbasu | reverse complement strand
CTAAAATCATTCTAATATTTTGCTTTCCAAAAATCGTTTTGTTTTATCAACGTTGAAAATATTTGTGCTGCTTAATATTAATAATATAAATAATATCATTAATAATATCAAGTACATAATTTTTGTGCAAACCATGATACTGTTCTTTTTTTCAGAATACAATATAATAGAATGAATAAAATAGAAAGTTGATTTGAAAATTGTTACTTGATATCATGTTCGTTTTTTTTAAGTTTAACTTGATGTACTAAAATAGCTGAAACTAAAACTGAAATTAAAATCATTTTAAAACAAGACATCTAAAAAAAAAGAAAAAACAAGCACAAAAACCTAAAATTTAACAAAAATTAAAATATGACAATAAAAAAAGTTTAAACTATTAATAAAAACTAACAGTATCTCACTAAAAAAATATACTGACCCCCAACTTTGACTGATCATCGTCCTTGTTTCCTTCCTCTTCCCATTCTCCGACTTCCTGTTCGTCCTTCTCAGAGCGATACAGAACGTGTTGATCATTTTACGGGGTCACCACACACTGCGTCAACACTACCATGGCCTAATTACTCAGCTGTGGCCCAAAGACAGGGAACGTTGTGATGTGCAAGCCAAACAGAGGAGCTGTAAAGTAGGCCAGCCCTGTTTCTGTGTTTGAAGAGCAGTTTAAAATCGCATTACTGTGAATAAGCAAGCGCAAGGTCTTGTTTTGAGTGCTATTGCTCATACTTTGAACAAAATTCCAACCCATGTTTGTGCTACAGATATGACTAAGACCTCAAATACTGTGCTTTTTATTGTATTTCCCGTTCAAATTTAGGAATTTGCATTGGCAAACAATTAAAAATCCTCGGAACATTGAAGGAGGCATCCAAACCCTGACTCTCTTGACTTTGGCCAACCTCATATTTCCTTAAGAGAAGGTAAAAATCTAGCTGCACTAGCTGTCAGCTGTTGGTCATAATGTGATATAAATGCATTCTTGCAGTCTAATTCTTTTTACCCACATATACGGGTCTGATTAATTGTGTCCTAGTTCTTTTACAGTCTCACGTTGTCAGAGAAGAAAAGGTGTTTATACAGGTGTGGGCATTGAGGGTGATGGGGCTGTTAACGTTTTAGCTTACTATGCTAAATTTCAGCCTATTAGTAGTTCCTCTGCAGGATTTTACCCTTCTCTCTCTCCCATTTTTTTCTAGAACTTCATATTCTGAGTAAATTAGTATACCTCTGAGATATTATGCTTGCAAAATGGGACAGTTTTAGGCCATAGCAAACTGCTTCTGGAGGGAAAAAAAACAGACGAAGCTGATTTCGTTCCCCATTTGGGAGATTGACATCTGTCCCTAAGAAACATTATTTGCAGACTAATTTTCTATTAAATAAGATATTTTAATAATAATTTCACAAAATAGCATTATGTGTTTTCTGTTTATGTTCACAAAGTTGTAAACAAAATTATTGGACTACATTTGGAAAAAATATAATTTCATCTTTATTCATTAAGTGTGTTATTTGCTGTTTATTTGTAAATGTACTAGTCATTTCTGAAGGAAAAAAGTAGTTTCTGCACTAAATTTTTTATGTTAATAGAAACACATCTGTGTGAATATATGTGTGCATATATATATATATATATATATATATATATATATATATATATATANGTTAATAGAAACACATCTGTGTGAATATATGTGTGCATATATATATATATATATATATATATATATATATATATATAAATGAATGACTGAATCAATCAATCAATCCATAAATGAATAAATAAATAAATAAATGTAGGAAAAACAGGGGAAAAAATAGGAAAAAAGTAGTTTCTGCACTAAATTTTTTAGTTAATTGAAATCAATCTGTGTGTATGTATGTGTGCATATATTTAAATAACATATATACACAATTTGTGTGTTTTAAATAAAAATAATAATAATTAAAATTAGAAATGTTGCCTTGCCAACTACCTGAAATAAAATAAGTTTAAATTCCGAAAAATTAAAATGAATGAATGAATGAATAAATAAATCATTAAATAAATAAATAAAGTAAATGTGTTACTCTCTCTTTATTTGTTAATTTACTAGTCATTTCTGAAGGAAAAAAGTTGTTTCTAGAGTAATATTTTTTGTTAACTAAAATCAATCTGTGTATGTATGTATTCATTCATTCATTCATTCATTCATTCATTCATTTACTGGCTAAAAATACAAAAAAAGGCTAAAAATAAAATTTAAATTTAAAATAATGAAATAAAAGCTAGTTGAAAATATGAATACATACTAAAACAGTACTAAAATAACACCATAAGAACCTAAACACTTGAAATCAGGTGGCTGTACATGAAAATGTTAAAACTGTATTAAAATTACCTGAGACATTCCCAGGATGCCTTATTGTTCCCATCAACAGCTGTCTTTTGAGATTTGGGTCGCCATCCTGCTGGCTTCTGGAAAATCCTCTGGATAATGTCTTGTGACCCTATTGAAGAAGAAGAGCAGGGTTGTTTGACCCAGAGACTGGGAAGAAAGCCGGCTCCACGCTAAAACATCGAATCAAAGAGAATTTAAAAAAAGCCCCGTCATGCTTGATATTTTTGGAGTGCTTTTGATGTTCTGGGTCAGCCTTGGAGAAACCTCAGCAAAAGATCTGGAACACGGTGCAGGCAGCCAAGCAAGCAGGGTGTTTTTCCAGCTTCTGGCAAAGTACTATGTAATCTCGCTTTCAAAGGGAGGCAATAATGAACAAGGTGGCAATTTCGGGCACCAGTCACAAATGAAGTGTATCGTGACAGAGGCAGATGGAGTGAAAGATGGTTGATAAACAATGGAAGTGTAGGCAAAAACTTCGGTAATGCTTTAGATTAGGGAACGTATGTTCACTATTTAGAGTTTTCCTTCAGTAAACTCTTAATTTGCTGCTTGCGATAGCAAGTAAGGTAGCTGTTGTAGTAGTTATGTTTAGTTAACGAGGTTTTTGAGGAGCAAATTATGGAGGTAGCCTATGTGTTTTGTCTGTCATTAGAGGCAGTAAATTAATCGCATTATGTTTTCATCAAATTACAGGTTATGAAGTTTGTAGTAGCTATATTGGCGCTGAGTTTTTCTTGTTTAATACATTTGGCTAAAATCTCATGATATAAAAAATAAACCGCTATGCACAGGATATTTAAAACATACAAAAGTATGTTGGCTACAACTAGACACCAAATGTTACGACGCTTCTCCGCTCTTCAAACACAAAAACATTTGCCTTTATAGACAGTGTTTCTTGAGTAAAGAAAACGCTGTACTTATTCAAACATCTGGGCCCATATTCACACAACATCTTAAGGATAAAAGTATCTCATAACTTGCTACTTTAGGAGAAAATCTTAAAAATAATGGGCATGTCAATCCTACATTTACGACTCCCTTAATATTTGCTCTAAGAGTATTTCACTCCCTGCTGAAAAAAAACAATACATCACAGAAATTCTAATGATTTCCACAACAGATACCATTACATACGTTACAAACCATCAACTTTTAACCATTAAAAAACTGTTTCCTGCAATGTGTTTTGAGACATGTTCCATTAAAATTTAGTGGGTTTTAACAATATATGTTATGATGATTGAAAGAAAATGGTACTTTCATTCAGCAAGAACATATTAAAATGATCAGAAGTGGCAGTAAAGACATTTATAATGTTACAAATAAGTTTTATTTCAAATACTGAAAAACAGAATTTATCACAGTTTCCACAAAAACATTACCTGTTTTCAACACTGATAATAATCAGAAATGTTTCTTGAGTAGCAAATCAGCATATTAGAATGATTTCTGAAGGAAATCATGTGACACTGAAAAAAATTATGAATTTTTAAATATATTCAAAAAGAAAATAGTTGTTTTAAATTGCAAAAATATTTCTGTTTTTGCTGTATTTTGACCAGATAAATGCATCCTTTGTTAGCATACAAATATTTTTAGGGTTTTGCACATTTTGCATTTTATTAAGAAAATGTGATTGGTGCTTTCCAGCTTGATGCTAATGTTTTGATATTGGTTTCCATGCCATTGGCATGCGCTTGCTGTGTGTTGAGTGTTTTGGCTCGTTGCTATGCATTTGCTAGAGTGTTTTGCGCTGAAGGTTAGTTCTTAGGGTTAGGGATTTGAACAAACCCCTAACCGAACGTATGAGCAAAAGTCAAATTGATCGGACTATACTTTGTGAATTTTCACAGTTCCAGCATATCTGAGTGGAATGCTGTTATTTGCTGCAGTTGAAAGGAGTTTATTGTGGACGGGGGGATTTGCCCTATGTTCTAGTAATCCTGGTGGTCTTTCATGTCTCTTTGGCACAAGTACGGCATGCTCATAGTTGTGGCACAGACAGCGCCCGGGCTTTCTGCCACAGTGAAACATGGCTCCACCAACTGCCTCATGCTCTCTGTGTTATTTTTGGGTGCTGCTTGCCCGCAGATTCATGTGCATCCGTGACCTGATACATCAAAGAGAGCTGAAGCGCAACATGACACCTGCCTCAAATCAACAGACCTATTGACTCCGTTGACCATGGCTGTACTTAGCTTGGTGAAAAGTTACAAAATGCACTGGTGTGTCAACATTTCTTTCGAATGAAAGAGTGTGTGGACACAAACTGACTCGGGTCTTCTAGAGATCCAACATACGTAGAGGAATAAGCGTTCCACTTTCATCAAAGTGCAATATCTTTAAATAACCTTTCCAATGTCAAGTCAGTTTGCTGTCACTGTGAGTAATGGCTGCTGCATTTAAGGCTGGACATGTCAAGTACTTTAGTGATGGAAGATGAGTTTGTATGTGATTGACATTGCCATATTTTTGTTTTCACGACGGAGAGATTCCAGGGTGGCTGATGAACCGTGACAGAAGCACACAAGAGAAATGTTGTTTCAGGCCAAAGGACACCTCGAACATTTATTATTTAATGGTGTAAAGACATTTCAATATAAAAACACATTCCTTTCGCTCCTATGATGCATTGCGAATGATGCGGATGCCATTATTGTATATAAATACCTTGATTTTTCGCAATAAATAAATAAACTGAATTTTCGATTTGATACTTGGTTTTCATCGGTGTGGGAAACCATGCTGCCTAATATTTTTTGGACTATTTTTCAGGATTCTTTGATGAATAAAAAGTTAAAAAGAACAGCATTTAATAAAACATTTTTTTTCTAACAATATAAGTCACTTTTTATCTGTCTAACACATCTTTGCTGAATAAAAGTATTCTTTTTTTATGTACTGCCGTCAAACTTGGAATGGTCGTGTGTATTGTTACAAAGGATTTCTATTTTGAATAAATGCTGTTCTTTTCAACATTTTATTTACAAAAGTGTCCTGAAAAAAAGTATTAAGCAACAAAAATTGTTGAAAAATGTCAGCTTTGATTACAGGAATAAATAATATTTTAAAGTATATTAAAATAGAACACTGTTATTATAAATTGTAATAATATTTAATAACATTACTGTTTTTTCTGTATTTTTAATTAAATAAATGCAACCTTGATGAGCAAAAGAGACTTTAAAAAAAAAAATACAAAAATTAAAAATCTTACTGATCCCAAAGTTTTGAATATCAGTGTGTATATAAAATTAAATGTATTTTATTTTATACTTATAATAATAATTTAAATTGAAATGTAACATCGGACCTGTAGGGTTTTCTTCTTCTTCTTCTTTTAACAAACCGATGTTGGTTTGGTTAACAAACCATTTAAAATGGCTCATTTTTGTATATTTATTTATTTAAATCTCTATGCTATGGGGAAAGAGCATGCACTCTATTTTTGGCAGCAGCATTACTCAGAGCAAAGCAGTCACAAGTGGATGTGAGAATTTGCATTTCCCATACTATGACATGCATGTTTTGGCATTAATTAAAAACAAGAAGTGACATCAGAGGTGATTAGAAATGGCAAATAGTGATTAGAGAATTGCATACTGATGGAAAAAGAATGCAAATTAAGCAGGAGGAAAATAACAACACATGTTACGAACTGGCTTCAGTACACTGGGATTTATAGAAGAGAAAAACAGCAGAACAAAAAAAGGAATAAAGGGATTTAGGAGTGACTGGCAGAGGCAGAAATGAAAGATGGCTTTCACACAAGACAAGATGATTGACTGGCAGTTTTACACACTGCTGCACACCAACCCAGATGCCGCTCTTAAACCTTCTCTTCACTCACCCCTTCATTCTCTCTCTCTCCTCTTCTTTTTCTTGCAGACGTTAATCCACCTTGTGCCGTCATGACTGATACTAACCAGCCAATCAGAAAAGGACTCTAGGTGGGGCTTTATGTTGCATGCATCAGTGCATTGTGAAAGGTGAGCACAGAGTGCAAATGTTTCCCACTGACCCTGTGGTTTTTTGGGTCCTTTTGTTTGTTGGCTTAGTCTTAAATCGTAACTCACTAGTTTACGAAGCTCAGCTTTCATGAGAGTGTGCTGTGCTTGCACTGCATTTAAATTCAGATCCAGTCCAATAAAGGCATAAAAATGTAATCTGTAAAATAATAGTGATTAAGTTTCCCTTGTCAAGAAGAAACAACACAATAATTCAAATCTTGTGCAATATAAAAAATGCTGCTGTTTTTAAGTGAGTAACCAGCAATGATTTAATCTGAAAATTGGATGCTTTTTACGATCTATTTCATATTACTATTTCAATCAGCATTTGATATAATGGAACAAATTACACAAGCTGATTTCAAAGTACTAATCCTGATTAAAAAGGAACACATACATACCTGTAGCCTATATTAGCGAGAAGAGTCTGTTCATTTCAGTAAAACACGACGGTTATATGTTGGATGAACTTTATATCTAAATCTCAGCCTAGTCAAATTCCATTATCTAATTCAGTTATATGAATTAAATAGGTGTTCTTTTGTATCTTTTGTCTGTTTAAAGGATTTGGTGACACCCATTTGGGGAAGTTATCTATTCAGAAGAACGGACGTGGATGAGAACACCACAGGAAAATTAAAATATAGAGTTACCAGCCTTATGCCTGCGTCACGAAAACATTTTGATTAGCATCACAGATTTTATCTGATCTGTAATAACCAAAATGATAGTCATGATAGTTATAGCTGTAATCATCATCATCATCACCATCCTCAATGCAATATTTATCGTCCTTGAACAATCCAATTAAGCACGACTCATGAAAATTACAGAAACATCTCATTATGAAATCTTGTGTAAATTTGTTTAAACATATCCTACGCTCCACTTTAGAATAATTTTAATTAAGTAACTGAAAACAGGACCTATGTTAAATATTAACAGATCAGTAGTTCAAGTACATTCCTAAACAAAACATATAGAGAAGACCAAGGCTAGTTATCAAAGGTAAGTTGTCACAACTTCTAGTTATAAGGTTGCGGGTCAAAATGTTTTGAAAGGTCAAACTGTGTTGTGTTGTCAAGGCAAGTCTATTTTCCATAAATATAAGTTGGGGCAAGTTGTCACATTTTATTGGACAATGAACTATGTTTTGTTAGTTTGTTTTCGGGGAAATAACGGTGAAAATGTTCCGTAGTTTTTTAGTAGCTAAGACTACGATATACAGTATGTACAGTACCTATCCACCTTATTTTTCCCCTAAGAGTGGGACGTAAATTTAATGTAAATTTAATTAGTCTGGCTTCCAGTGTCATTCTCTTCCAGCTATTTTTAGCTGTACAAAACAGTTGATGCTTGATATTGCAAACTGGTGTGTCTTACCATATTATTTTAATGCATTATCTTAATTATGAACACACTGGTTTGTAGTGCAAACAGTTTTACCATTTACTGCAATTTGTTATTCTTCTCTTATTTCCCTATTACGGCTAATGAAGTCTCGCACATTTACAGAAAACGGCTTACATCCGCACTGAAAATAAGGTGGATAGAACAAGCCACTAGAAGCCAAGCCTGCAAACATTAGCCTAAAAAGTGTAACGGATATGGGTAACACTTCCAGATTGGCAGTACGTGGATGTCAGTGGAGGAGAGGCTTTACTACGCTTTTTAGAAGATAGGCTTATGATTTAATGAATCGACAGCCTATCTGCTAATCTTCAACATGTTTTACACTAAACAATACTTTTGGATTGAAGCATTTTTAGAGTTTACCACAAAAAAATGCTGTTTTATAAGGGAAGTCACTTACACTTTTTGCAACAGGTGGGATTCAGTTTACGGCACTTCTGATTCATTCCTATGGAATCCGTAAATGGCGATTGAGTATCGTACAACTGTGACTGTAAACTGTGAAATTCAGTGATGTCAAGGCTGTAATGTGATTGGTTATTAAAGGAGTAGTTCACCTCCAGAACAAATATTTTACAGATGATTTACTCACCCCCTTGTTATCCAAGATGTTTGTGTCTTTCTTTCTTCAGCTGTAAAGAAATTATGTTTCTTGAGGAAAATATTTTTATTTCAGTTTAAATGCAGCTTCAAATGACTCTAAACGATCCCAGCTGAGGAAGAAGGGTCTTATCTGGTGAAACGATTAGTTATTTTCAAAAAATAAAAAATAAAATTATATACTATTTAACTTAAAATGCTCGTCTTTTCTATTCTCTGTGATGCACATGTGTAGTCTGAATAAAATAAAACTGAATAAAACTTCAAAATTGTTCAACATCGCTGTTTTACCTTTTTTTTGTAAAGGGCGTTTGATCTTTGCATGTTCAGTTTGTAGACACTGGGTCGGTACTTTTTTACCAATGATTTTAAAGTTGGAGGAGAAAATGAGATGGAAGTTTTTCGACATACCCTAACTGTATTGAACCAGACTGCAAAGAGTTCGCATGCGCATTGCAGAAAATAGACAAGATGAGCATTTGAGGTTAAAAAGTATATAAATTGTCAATTTGTTTAGGAAATGGCCAATCGTTTTGCTAGATAAGACCTCTCTTCCTCAGCTGGGATCGTTTAAAACCATTTGTAGCTGCATTTAAACTGCATTTTGGATTTTCAAA
Organism: Labeo calbasu; assembly: GCA_019740295.1. NCBI lineage: Eukaryota > Metazoa > Chordata > Actinopteri > Cypriniformes > Cyprinidae > Labeo > Labeo calbasu. The sequence continues at coordinate 11,623 of JAHKKF010512915.1, read as the reverse complement.
ATTCTGGAATGTTTTCCTTAAAAAACATAAATTCTTATCGACTGAAAAAAAAAAAAAGACCTGAACATCTTGAATGACAAGGGGGTGAGTAAATTATCTGTACATTTTTGTTCTGGAAGTGAACTTCTCCTTTAAGGCACACGTGATCCAAGTTTGCCGTTACTCTTTCTTCAATAGTAAGCATAACAGAAAAGACCTCTCATCTCCCTATAGTAAGACAATTTCTGGATAGAAGCTGAATTTTAGAAATAAATCTACTCTTTCACAGTAAAAGTGCGACAGCTAGCCCCTGTCCTCCCTATAAATCAAAGTTAAATTACATATCTATTTAGATCCATATTAACGATCTCTTTAACATTATTCAAAGTAATAATGTTTTTTTTTTATGTTATTAATAAATCATATTACAGAGGGTTACCCATAACCTCTCCCTCATTTCCATGTAAATTTGCAGAATAAAGGTATCCTGTCATCGCCACTGCCCACGCGCAGAGCTAGATTGCCCGCTGCAGGCAGAGCGCGGGAAGACAGGGCGCGGGAAGACAGAGCGCGGGAAGCGCGCAGAGATTCACACGGGAGGACGATACGGAAGAATTTGCCTCAGCTGTCTTCACTGCAGATAAATCCAAACTAAATATATACAGAGGGAAAATAAACAGATTTTTTTGGATAGTTTCGTTTGTAATTTTGCTGTGTTAAGCCAAGGAAGAGCGGACTCGCATTTCAACGAATGAAGTAACATTTTCCAAGGAAAGAGAGATGGAAAAACTGTGAGACGGAACTGAATGGGACACTTAAAGCCTCAGAAGAGTTGAAGGTCCGTGTAAAATAATCTGTAACTTTTATCTCTGCACACAAATCGGAGATGAGATCGCCCTATAACATAACGTTACATCGCTGATGAAGAAAAAGAGAGAGAGAGAGAGAGAATACACGGATGCGTGCGCGCTCCCGGTGCGGCACTCAGCGCGCTCAACAGCTCGTGCCTCCTCCATCCCAACCCTCTCCGCCAACGCCGTCTCTCTCCAATCTCTGCCCTCTCCCTCCCTGCTCGCTTTTCTTAAAGCTCATTTCCGTGACGATCCGAAGCTTTTCTCCGGCACGATGAGAGACGCAAGCAGCGCAGCAGTGGGACGAACCGAACCGAACCGCTCGAAGCGGAACTGAGCTCCAGAACTGAACGAACCGGCATCATAAACAAACCTTTATAGGAAAAAAGGAGATTTCATTCAAATCACGTCTTCATCTTCTCTCTTCTTGGTCTTGGAGAAAGAGAGATAGACCGAAAAAGAGGGAGAGAGATAGGGGAAAAGCACAGGAAATCTTTAAACTCGTCTTATTTCGGATGCTCCGGTGAAAAAGGTGAATTTTGAGCGTTCACAGACTTTTGGAGATTGGAGAATGATCTGGGTGATCCACAGAATAATCTCTGTATTTAATCAAATGATGCATTGATTTGTTTCTGATGTAACTGCGCAGACTGCTGTACAAATCACCCAGTTTTAGCCATTTTAGCAAACATATTTTCAATACCTAAAATGCAAGTTTAATGTTAAGTTTAAAAAAAATTATTTGTGCGTAAAATACGGAGATTTTCTAACGCGTTTCATTCCAATGCATTCCATTTTTTTCTTTGTAGCCAACCATCGGAGGCAACCTGGGACCACCCGTCTCCAAACCCTGGAGATGTAAAGTTGGACACCACTAAAACCGAGTAGGTATCCGCTACTTTATCGCTTGGAAATGGAAGGACATTGGAATTGATTGCTAAAGCCAGGACACCAAGGGTGGGAGGAAAATACAAAGTGCGCTATTCATGGAAAATTGCAGTCTCTTCTGGACGGAAAACAAGGATCTTTCGAGGGCTTTTGGTCGTTTTTTTTCTTTTCGAAATCCAAGATCCGCAGAGTGTGGCACACTCAGCAGCATTTGGCTCTGAGTTTCTCCACTGATCTGCTGATAACATCTGCGCTAATTAAGTGCGTTCAGACTGTGGAAAGCAAATAACCTCCGTTACGCATTAAAGGTCTAATTGGCGTTTTGGCGACAGTCTTAGGATGCACCTGTCATTGTTTTTTGAAATGTTAAGTGGATACAGCGGTTGATTCGATTTAAGTATGCATTTGTTTTTATTTCGTGCTTTACTGATCCAATGTTTTTGAGCTTTGCATGAGCATGGAAAGGAATGGCTATTCAGAATTGACACAAGTCATATTTTTCCAAATGTCTGTGCTTCTCTTTGATGTAGTGAGATGTGAAATTGACAGTTTCTAACGGTGATATGCATTAAACAGTTTAGATGTGCTTTGTTTCATTCAGCGGTTAAAAAACATCAGTGGTGATTATGCCCTTGAGTCCCGTTTTTTGGGTGTAATGCAGGCTATCATCGAGTGAAAGATGTCAAATCCGTGATAATGCATGATCTCTATCGTAAACATGTCATGATGTGGAAGGAGGAGGTGTTTGCCGTGTAGTTTATTGCGCGAAACGCTCAAAGCATTGCAACTGTCACTCGCCGTCTGAGCCTTCTCATCTGACACGCTCTCTTTTTTTCCGTGTTTTGTTGCAGTGCTGTGAAGTGGCTCTCAGCCTTAACTTCATCAGGACTCGGCGGAAGGATGCTGTGGTTTACCCTGCTAAGCACAATAGCTTTAGGATGGACTACGCCGATCCCTCTGTTGGACGAGTCGGAAGAAATAGATGAGCCTTGCTTTGACCCTTGCTACTGTGAAGTCAAGGAGGGCATTTTCCACGTCCACTGCGACAGCAAAGGATTTACAAATGTCAGCCAGATCTCCCAGACGTGGACGAGACCCTTTAAACTCAATCTGGCGAAGAACTCCATGCGCAAGCTGTATTTTAACAGCTTTTTGCACCTCAACAATGCTGTGTCACTCAATCTGGGGAATAATGCGCTGCAGGACATACATGTGGGCGCATTCAATGGCCTGAGCATCTTAAAAAAGCTATTTCTGCATGAAAACAAACTGGAGGTGTTCAGGAATGACACTTTTATGGGGCTGGAGAGCCTCGAGTATCTTCAGGCGGATTACAACGTCATCAAGAGAATAGAGAGTGGGGCGTTTCGGAACCTGCACAAACTCAGAGTACTTATTTTGAATGACAATTTGATACCCGTGCTACCCAATTTATTATTCAGGTCCGTATCTCTCACGCACCTTGACTTACGTGGCAACCGCTTGAGAATTCTACCCTACAAAGGGACGTTGGAATACATCGGTCGCAGCTTGATGGAGATTCAGCTGGAGGAAAATCCGTGGAACTGTGTGTGTGACATTGTGCAGCTCAAAACGTGGCTGGAGCGCATCCCCTACACGGCTCTGGTGGGCGACATTACGTGTGAATACCCTTTTCATTTACACGGTAAGGACCTTCGTGAGATCAAGAGGAGCGAACTTTGTCCTCTACTCTCTGAAGCAGAGCTGGAGGCCAAGCATGGCATTCCCAGATTACCGTTTAACAATGAAAATGTCTGGCCCACCAAGCCATCGTCTATGTTGTCATCTTTTCATAACACAGCCTCCTCGGTAGAGTACAGAGAGAGACACGTAAAGCCGACTAAGCGGCCCAGACCCACAAAAACACCACCCACTCCTCGTAGCATTTACCCAGGGCTGAATCAGCCTCCAATCGCTGCCTACCAGACCAGACCCCCTATACCAATCATCTGCCCGACAGGGTGCATGTGCAATTTACACATCAATGACTTGGGCCTCACTGTCAATTGTAAAGAGAAAGGTTTCCACAACATCTCCGAGCTGCTGCCACGACCACTCAACGCCAAGAAACTCTATCTAAGTGGGAATTTGATTCAGAAAATTTACAGGTCGGATTTCTGGAACTTCTCTAGCTTGGATTTATTGCACTTGGGTAACAATCGGATATCGTACGTTCAAGAAGGCGCCTTTATGAACCTACCTAATTTAAAAAGCTTATACTTGAATGGCAACGACATCGAAAGGCTCACCCCAGGCATGTTCCGTGGTCTGCAGGCGCTTAGCTATCTGTACTTCGAGTATAACGTCATTCGAGAGATCCAGCCGGCTGCCTTCAGCCTCATGCCAAACCTGCAGTTGGTTTTTCTCAATGACAACCTGCTGCGCACCCTGCCCGTGGATGCGTTTGCTGGCACCTCCCTGGCCAGGCTCAACCTGCGCAACAACTACTTTCTGTACCTTCCCGTGAGCGGAGTACTGGAGCATCTCCACTCCATCGTTCAGATCGACCTTCACCAGAATCCTTGGGACTGCTCTTGCGACATCATCCCGCTCAAGCAGTGGATCGAGAAGCTCAGCTCCGTCATCGTTGTGGGGGAAGTGACCTGCAAGACCCCGGACTTCGCCCTTGGCAAGGATCTGCGCACCCTGGAGGCTGAGGTCATCTGCCCCGAGTTGAAGTTCACCGCTTCTTCTCCTGTCCTGCCCAACGACATGACGGCCACCAGCGGCTCCGAGTTGGGACAAGCGCCAGTGACGGGAGCCGTTCCACTCTCGGTGCTGATTCTCAGCCTGCTGATTCTCTTTATCTCCTCCGTGTTTGTGGCCGCCGGACTTTTCGCGTTTGTCCTACGGAGGCGGAAGAAACTTCCCTTCCGGAAGCGCCAGGAGGTGGACCTCACAGGCATTCAGATGCAGTGCAAGATCTTTGAAGAAAGGCAGACCGCCTCGCCTGAGAAGCCACCCGGTCACGTCTACGACTACATCCCCCATCCCGTTACTCAAATGTGTAACAATCCAATTTACAAACCACGAGAAGGAGAGATCGAGGGCGAGCAGTTTGCAGAAACCAAGGAAAATAACAGTAATTATCGAACTCTTCTGGAGAAAGAGAAGGAATGGACGATGGCTGTGTCCAATTCCCAGCTCAACACCATTGTCACCATCAATCAGTCAGGTGACATGGCAGGCTTTCACGAGAACGGAGTGCTTTGCCCCACCGTGATTGACAGCCAGAGACCGACCCCTACGGTGGGTTTTGTAGACTGCCTGTACGGCACCGTTCCCAAATTAAAGGACATGCACGTTGCACACGCACACCCCCCCGGAATGCAATACCCTGATTTACAGCAAGACGCCAGATTAAAAGAAACATTACTTTTCACTGCGGGGAAAGGATTCCCTGAGCAAACCCAAAGTGAATACCTCGAGTTAAGGGCAAAACTCCAAACCAAGCCGGATTACCTCGAAGTCTTGGAGAAATCGTATAGATTCTAATTGAATTGAAAAACAAACAAACAAACAAACAAACAAAAAGAGTAAACTCACTTACACAAACTCCCCTCCCCCTTTCCACGCCCAAAAAGATAACGTATCAAAAAAGAAGCATGGCAAAATTATATGTTTCACACACGTACACATACACACTCTCACACACGTTTCCCCCAAGTCGCTTTTGGAGGAAAGGCCATACTCAGATTTTTCAATGAAGTGCCTTTTTTTCAGAGTAGCCAGCAATGTTACCACCCATTATTTTTGTACGGAACAGATTTGTTGTTGAACCTCCGGAGCGCCTGGCACAGTTTGTAGAATATTTGCCGTCTGCTGCATGCATTCGACTGCAGAAGGAGGCTGTCGATCAAAAACTTCACCTGCTATAGAGATACAGCGACGTATTACCCGTTGAGTGGTCTATTTAATTTTCTATACAGCAAAAGACAGAGTTCTATCTCAAGGACGCACCCGAGGATCAATATTTGTGAATATCTAATGACACTTCAAGATTTTATGGAGCTCGACGCACTTTCTTAAGAAAAATGCTTCTGGATACTATCACTAACAGCTTTTTAGGAAGCACTTTTAATGTTTTCTCTCTCTCACAAAGATTTGACAAAGTTAAAAATGTGCATATATTTATTCTGTAATTTCAGTGAAAGATTTAATTGTAAAGGTAATGTTAAATCAATGTATAGTGATTATGCGTCTGGTATAGCCTTCTTAATAAAAATACAAAGTCTTAAATCAAATAAAAAGGGTACCAATGCATACTGTTTGTGACAAATAGACTTGACGTATTGGTATGGCGCTTCAAACGACAAATTATAAAATGCACATTAACTTATCAAGGTCTCACTGCTGCTAGGAGAGTCAGGTTGAGATGAGTTCCTGCCTGTATGCATGTTTCATCGATGGGTTTGGACAAGAAAAGGAGACCTTGGATTAGATTTGAGTCTTTCTGTAAGGTATGTTGTTATACCTGTCCACTGCTTACTAAATTACACACCGTTTGAGATGAATATTTAATGCAATGTCACTTTTACATGTGTCCACAAGAGGGAGAAAGAGAGACACACTCGGATCATGTCTGTGGATGGACAAAATTGATGTTTGATTATGTGAGGGAAAGCGCCACTTGTTTGTTTTTTTTCAGGTATGATATATACGACTTTGTGCAACATATGACATTTGAATATAAATTCTGCTTGTGTGTGTGTGTGTGTGTGTGTGTGTTGGGGGTCATTTTAATGTTGATGCATTACTCAAGTGACGTATTAGAAAGTGATCTATCCAACAAAAACTGATTTTCTACTCCCCTTTGACAGCAAAGTGGCTATTTTTTAAACCAAATATTTTGTCTGTTTGCCTTTGCCAGTTCATAACCGTTGAAATACCGTCCATCTATTATAAAGCGTAATTATTTCTCCTGAGGGTTGTCAAGGATGCAGAACAGTTTGTTTCTTATCATTCAGCTTCTTATCATTCCTCTGTTCAGTACCCACCAAGAATTTTATTTATATTTTGTCCCTACATTCATCATTTACCCAGCCTGTTTTGTCAATACTTCAATAAATTTTGCTTGGTCCATATTTAACAGCACTCCCTTTTGTGCAAATCTGTTTCACATCAATAATGTGTCCGAACGGAGAGCTTCTGTGCATTTCTGTCGAAAAATATTCATAAATGATTGTTACTGCGGTGCCCTAAAGTGCATGCAAGCGCTATCTTATCTAAGGTTCTTTCTTTCATGCATTCTCTCAGAGCTTGTTTGATTTATTCTGCAGTAGAATGAGAGGTGTAACTGTTGTAAGTGAATGTGTCATTCATAGATTGCGTTGCAATCGCGAACAGTGTGTTCAGCTGCTGTCCGGATTCCTCAATGTGATGAAGAACCGCTCAGGGGACAGTAATGGTCAATGTCACCTTGCTGTAGATTACATTTAGGTTGTCCTTGTCTCTATGTTTCAACGTAATGATCTTACTTTATTTTTTGCTAAAGGGTAGCGAAGCTAATGATGTATGATGTTGGCGTCAACTGAGTTCATTTTTGAATGAATGATGTTCCTGAGGGTTGACCTGGAAAAAAGTCACTTTTATTTTGGCTACAGTTCATTTCAATATTGTTGTTTTATTAAAATGGCTAATGTAACTCTAAAACCAATTATCTTAAAGGAGACATTTTGTTCTTTTCAGACATTACCTAATGCCCAATTTTATAGACTCCAGAAGGGTCCAGACCATTTTATGACTAGTTCCATATCCTACCCAGATCAAATTTGCTGTTTGCTACTAAGACGTGCAGGTTTTTGCTGAAAAATGTAATGCTATAGATTTTTTCATGCCATGTTATTGATCTTAATTCCATGTAACTCTTCCTTTGCTTGCATATGTGTTTATTCTGTAGTTTTTCCCACACCTTGCCGTTTAATACATCCCCCTAAGGTCAGTCTTGGCTTGTTAAATCTGTTCTTGGTAAATGATCAGTTGGTTGGGGTTTATGCAATCTATACTTGACTTATGTCAACAAACTGTAGCTCATTTGTAGTATCGAGTGATGTCCTACATCAATATCATCGTTTTGTTTGTGGCCTGGTCCTGGCAAACCATCGACAAGGCCGCCTTCTTTGTCGTCTTTGGCTTGTTCGTTGCTGTGAGGGCTTGTTGCGATGCTTTCTGGAAGATGGAGCACTGAATCTGCATTTCACTTAGTTTCCTCCTCCTCTTGATGGTTTGTTCTTGGGCTTTTCAAAGGGCTTAATTAGCTAAAAATGATCAAAACCCAAGGAGGTGGATTGAGGGGGAAAATTAAAAAGGAAACGGGGGAGGAAGAAAGAGTTGAATTTAAACAGGCCAAGCATGCAGTTCAGCATGTAGAATCAGATAGTGTCAGATCTTCTGGAATGCACCAAAACTGAACTCGATTTTGGTGTTGTTGGAGTGCAGTTGATTGAAGACCTTTAATCAATTTAAAATAGGCAAGCGTGCTTCATATTCCTTCAGTGACTTCAGAACATTTTTGCACACATTAAAATGTCTAAATGCCATTGCGTTAGATACAAAATGTTAAAGCAAACTGCTTTCTCCTCATTCGTTTGACTTTTCACCAGCATTTATGCTCAACGTCTGGTGTTTTTATGATGTACTTGTTTCATTAATGACAAACACAAAGTGTCAAAAAGGCATTCAGACATTTTAAATGGCGCTTAAGTGTCCTTTCTAGGGTCTCTGTATATCTGTGTACATTCCTGTGTGAGTTACGTGGATGCTTTTCATTACTCCGGCAAGTATTTGCTAGCTTTTTGAGAGATGTTGTCAGAATAGTGAAGATGGCTTCAGAGCCCGAGGGAATAGAGAATGTCTAATGACTCGTGGCGGTGCTGAAGGTTGCTGTCCAAGGTGCTGAAATCACTTTGCATGCGAATGGAATAGAAATTAACTCCAGCTCTGTCCTTATCCTTAGGATTGCACTGTTTTGAAGTTTGATTTTAAATTAGAATGTGGAACTGTGAAAATTATTCATTTGAAGTCTTGCATTTTCCATTACCAAACAGCATTTATTTCCTCTGAATTATGAAGCTGAGCCGAAATGCTTCAAATCCCATCACACAGCGTTAATAACGCAAATTACTTCAGTGTAAGTTTAATTACAGGAATCAGACTTTGTGTCATTTACTGTATATATTTTAAAAAAAATGTGTAGGTATTCAATTACCTATTGTTTCTGTGCAGAGGTGCAGTAGGTAGGTCTGAGCTGATAGACATCAAACCTCCCCATGTGAGAAGCAGATCACATGTCATATCTGTGCATGTGTGAGTTCAGTTTAAAAGAGGAGAGACAGTAGGAGGGAGACAAAGAACTGAATACCGTACTTGTGAAAAATCTCTCCCTGAATTTCGTTACAATTGCAAGTATTGTGTTAGACAGCATTGTGCTCGGGCTGATGTTTAGGTGTGAGCAGACAGCAGTTTTCTCTTTCTTCTTTTGTCTCGTAGTTTTCTTTGCAGCTCGTTCATGTAGGACAAAGAATGAGAGCAGATAGATAAATGGAGAGAAGCGGGGGGTGTCATCTGCATGGTACTGTATCTGCAGCAGCAGCTGTATAAAAGCATTCACACATACTTGTCTGGATCCTGCTGCTGTTAAAGGGCACAGAGCAGATGTTACTGATGCTTTGCTATTGTGAATTTTTCCATGTTAAAGGAATAGTTCACCAAAAAAAGATTAGGCTGTGCAAGTTTGAATGTAGCATTGCATCACTTGCTCACCAATGGATCCTCTGCAGTGAATGGGTGCCGTCAGAATGAGAATCCAAACGGCTGATAAAAACACTGCAATAACCCACAAGCAATCCACACAGCTCCAGTCCATCAGTTAACATCTTGCAAATCCATCATTAAGATTTTATTAACTTTAAAACATTGCTTCTGGCTAAAATATGAGTCCTCTATCCATAATATTGCCTTGTCTGAATCAGGAGAGAAATATGCACAGATCTAACACTGTTTACAAGACAAAACAGTTCTAAACAAATATGTGGGTGGATTTTGATGTGCAAAAGGCAACAGAGGATAGACTTTGTCTCTAAAGGAAGCGTTATTATGGATTATGGACTCATATTTTGACCAAAAAGCAATGGTTTAAATGTAAAACACAAATTATGGATTTGTCTAAAACATTAACTGATGGACTGGAGTGGTGTGGATTACTTGTGGATTATTGTGATGTTTTTATCGGCTGTTTGGACTCTCATTCTGACGGCACCCATTCACTGCAGAGGATCCATTGGTGAGCAAGTGATGCTATATTTCTCAAATCTGAGGAGGAAACAAACTCATCTACATGTTGGATGTCCTAGGGTGAGTAAATGTTGGCAAATATTCTTTTTTGAGTGAACTAGTCCTTTACCAAGGCTGAAATCTATATCCAGATGGACGGATGCTCATTTGTGAGCGACGAGGTGGTGCATATTCCTGGAAATGTTCTGATCACATTACCAAGTGCTCTTATGCTATAATGCATCAGAGAGGTTCGTGTGAATGCTGGAAAGCAGTTGCTGTGTACTGTATTGTAGCAGGCAGTTAACTTCCTTTGGCTCTCGGAGCTATTAGAATGCACCTCAGAACGGTACAGACACAGCTGAGTGTATCGATCCAAGCCGGCAGCGCCTGCCACCGCTCGATAGAAATATCTATGCAAGCACTTGATCGTGACTCTGTGTGTGCGCGCGATCTTTCCTGTGATGTAAGTGCTTATGGTGGTGGGGGGGTGTAATAGGGGATGTAATATTTGCATGTGTGCATGTGAGTTGAGTTAGAGTTCGATGCGATTGTGCGATTTCTTCCACGTTTAGGCTGCATTCGTGAGTGGGTTAATGATGGCAGTTTTGCATAAGCAAGGTCACTTGCATCATCTGTCACCTGGTAAAGAAACCCACATCAATCAATGAGGTATTTACTGATTTTATACCAGCAAAACCTTTCATACCTGCTTAATGCAAATCAGAGTATTGTTTGTTTACATTCGCGTGCGACAGCTGCACGTCGACGCATCATTAATGACTGCGCCGCTGACATTTACTCCTCAATCTGGCACTGTTGACTTCCTCTAGACTGTTAACATGCAGCCGATGAACAAAGAGGAAGTGTTGTGTGCTTGTGTGTTTTGTATGCACTTGTGTGCATGCAAATGGTTTTGCGTACATGCATTTGGTATTATTTGCAGAAACAACTCACAATGGCAGTTTGTGTTGCTGGATGGAACCTAAAAATTTCAACCTAAAATCAAAAGAAACAATAGCATAATTTTTATTTTATTTTTATTGCTTTATTTATTTTTATTTTATTTTTTTTATTTTCTGTGTGTGTGTGTTCAGTGTTAGTAAATTCTTATTATTTTCTGGGATGATTCTCATTAGTTTATCAATATACTGAAGTAATGAAATGTATTATGTATTTATTTATTTATTTATTTATTTTGGTATTCAATAAATACTGCCAAAATTTATAAATGCTTATATATTTTTAGTTTTTTATTTATTATATATTATATATTATATTATTATATATTTATTATATTTATACTTTTTAAATGTTATTTAATTTTATTTTTTCATATATATATTTTATTTTATTTTATTTTATATTTTTAATATATATTTTTTATTATTGTTATATAATTTGTGTGTGTGTGTTTAATGTTAGTAAATTCTTGTTATTTTCTGGGATGATTCTCTTTAGTTTAACAATGTATTGAAGTAATGTAATGTATTACGTAATTTTTTTAACTGCCAAAATTTATAAATACTTGTATATTTTCAGATTTTTTTGTCTTTTTATTTTTTATTTTATTTTATTTTTTTGCTTCATACAGGTTTTTTTATTTTTATTTA
>JAHKKF010512914.1:0-10169 GCA_019740295.1 Labeo calbasu | reverse complement strand
TCTGTATCTTTCTTTGGGTGTGTGAGACAAAGTGACGGCTAATCGTGTGCCTTCATACTAGAGTTTACAGCTCGTCAAATACAGGTACGCTGCGCATCTATTCAGATGAACTGAAAAACAAAATTATAATAATATTATAATAAATTATTGTAACGCCGTATTTTATTGCCAGTAATGGTAACGGCGTTGTAACGTAGGAAAAAGTAATTCGTTTGATTACTCGTTACTGAAAAAATAACGCCGTTAGTAACGCCGTTTATTTATAACGCCGTTATTCCCATCACTGTTAGGATCTGAAGGAGCACTTGATAATTACAAACAGGTGTTATTGATCAGAGTTGAAACTAAACTCTGCAGGAAGGTAGATCTCCAGGAACAGGGTTGGGCACCCCTGCTTTAAACCATCACTTCCATCTTAAATTCAAGTCCATAATCCATAATAACACTTGCTCCAGCGAAAAAGTTCATTTCCTGTTGTCTCTTACATCAAAAGCTACATAGCTATTTGTTTAGAGCTGTTTAGGACTGTTTTGGCTTAAAAACTGTGCTTGATCTGTGCAGATTGCTCTCCTGATTCAGGCCAGATGATTTTTTCACTGGAGGAAGTGTTATTATGGATTATGGTCTTGTATTTTAGCTGGAATCAACAGTTTAAAGTTAAAATGTCTTAATGATGAATTTGCTTTGTGCAAACATGCAGCTTTTCGCTTCATAAGACACTAACTGATGGACTGGAGTGGTTTGGATTACTTGTGGATTTTTGTGATGTTTTTATCAGCTGTTTTGACTCCCATTCTGATGGCACCCATTCACTGCAAAAGATAAATTGGTGAGCAAGTGATGGAAAGCTGATGAAGAAACAGATCTTTAATGTCCTCAGTAAATTTTCAGCAAATTTTATTTTTTTGGGTGAACTATTCCTTTAAATGACTTACAACCAGTACAACTGTTAAAACTCTGCATGTGTTTATTATGAACAAATATGCGAAGTTCTTATAATAAAGTGACACAAAGTCTAATTTTGCTATTATTGAGAGAAAAAAGTTTATTGTGCATCATGAGAACCACATCCATTCTTCTTTAGTCCAGTCTTAACTGCATTTGCAGTTTGTGGATTCTTCCAGCAGGTGCCATCAAAATACATGTTGTAAATCTAGAGTAAAAATGATTTAATTAGCCCTGTAAGTAATTGATCTTGAGCAGAAAGAGAAAAAAGAAGCATTTCAGTCTAGCTGCATGCTTGTTTTCTCTAGAAGTGCTTTTGTTTGTTGGTTTCAAACCCAGAGGCACATGCATAATCCTAATTTAAAATAATAATTGTGTCCTCCTAAAATGTCGGTATCATTATCTTACTGTAATCGATCTTGGGTAAAAATGTAATAAAAGAGTCAAGTACATAATTAAGGTGATCTTAACTGAAGGGTGTGTTCTTATGAAAAGGGCATTTATAATAAATGTCAAGGGAAAGGATGTCATGTTTTTATTATATAGTTTGCCAAGTATTAATTAATTTGATAAAACTATGGTTTGATAAATGTACAAAGTACATGCAAGTGCTAGAACCACTTGATGTGAATGTTCAGTGCATTTTAATAATGCCATTTGCTCATACTTACTGTTGATTTTGTCCTCATGAAAATTAAATGCACAGTATATTCTAACCAACAAAATACACCAGTGTTAAAAAGAAAACTTAATTGATAATAATAACCACAGTCAGCCAAGTAATACAGTTCCTAGGCCTAATTGTAGAAACCTAGAGTATTAATATACTGTAGAATTCAACAGATGTCAACATTTATCTAGGGTGTAGATCTCTGGAAAGTTATTGTTATATACAAGTTGATATGAAACAAAAATAATTAAAATTGGTATTAACATCACACAGGGACAGACATTTATAAAACATGCAAGACACTCATTGCTGTCACTTCTCCAAAAGGCACCAGTCGACGAGGTAACATTTAACAGCCTTGCAGCAATTCCTTCCGCTAAAATATTTGATACTTTTGATATGCTGTCTGACAGAAACCTGGCGTAAACTAGACTACTATAAGCATAATCCTCGCCCGAAGTGTCAGGAAATAAGTGTCGCTGCAATTTACTGTGGTATGCTCGGTATTACTCATACAGCAGGATAAACACTTTGTTCATTTGAAGTTCTCGCCAGATGGATTTTCTCAAAGACAGCAGCAGATGATAACACATTCAATGATCAGCTTCATTCCTTTACTGCTGTAGAATGAGCTAACAAAATGCATTACAGCCCCAGAATCATCAACATCATCTTTTTCAGCTTTTAAACCACTTAAGCCTAATTTGATTTAGCAAACCCATTCCATTCATGTCAAAACATCCAAGAAAAAGCTGTCTCGTCGACCGTGCTTCTTCTTGCAGAGACTTGATGACTTTAAATTAAGATTTATGTTGGTGGCTCTCCAATGGTTTGCTTCAAGACCCAGATTTTACATCAAATAGCGGCTCAACACAGTATGAACATTTATATATTTATTTATTTTACTAAATGTCAACAGAAACCTCTTTAAAATCAAACATATTAAACACAAAATGCAGATCAACAGTATTTAGCATTATTCAAACAACTGAATGGCTGAACTGGAAATATGTCAGTTTTGGTTTCTAATGTTTTAATACTCACTAAATGTTCCTGTACAGGTTTGTGGCTTTTAGTCCACGCATGCTTTCAACTGTATTGTACACTCAGAAAAAAGGTATAAAAGCTGTCGCCAGGGCGGTACCTTTTCAAAGGTACACCTTTGTACCTAAAGGATCCATACTGGTACCTTAAAGGTACATATTAGTATCTAAAGTGCCCAGGTCATATCCCACTGCATCCCACTAGATGATAGCAACGTCTTATGTTAAAAGTATGCACTGAGCTTCATGCACATTGTATATCTTGGTAAAAACCAAGATATACGGTACTTTGGCCTGTACACGCACTATATACATACCTTAGCAGTGCTTAAAACTGTAGTATGCTTTGGGCTTCATGCACTATACATATATCCTCGCACACGCATAAAACCGAAGTATACTTTGGGCTTCACATGCACTGTATGCATAAAACTGAAGTACCCTTTATACATTAGGCTTTATGCACACTGTATGCATGCCCTGGCCTAGTGAATGCACAGTAAAACAAGTGAACTCTACACATGCCCTAGTGTTTGCTTAAAAAACAAAACATACTTTGAGTTTCAAGTACACATAACCAGCGTACGTGTAAAACCAAATACCGTACACATAAATACCAAAGTATGATTTCGGTTTTGCGTGCGCTGTATGCATGCTCTTGCATAGATGTGAAAGTTGAAGTATACTTAAGGCTTCATGTGCATTGTACACATACCCTTGCATAAGCGTAAAACAGAAGTAAACTTTTAGATTTGCATGCACTCTATGCATACCCTAGCATGTGCAGAAAAAAACAAAGTATACAGTATTTTTTTTGGGCTTCATGCACCCTGCATGCATATCCTAGCATGCGCATGAAAACAAAGTATATTTCTTTAAGTGCTCTGTGCATATGCCCTAGTATTGCATAAAAAACTAACTTTGGACTTCATGTGCACCATGCGCATACTGTTGCATTATTGTAAAAGTGAAGTCTTGGAAAATATCACATTCATGTAAAGAAATGGACTAAAGCGAAGCCAAATTGTGAACATTTTATTACAGAAATTAAACAATATGGTATTACATTGCAAAATATTAGAAACAGAAAAGCTAAAAAGACTTATGAAGCACTGTGTCAGTTTAATTTGGTTAATTAAATGTTTTAATTTTTCTTTTATCCCTGGCATGGATCCTTTTTGCTCATGTACATGCACTTGTTCTTTTGTGTGTGTGGTTTTTTTTATTATTCTCTCTGTATACCCTTTTTCTGTTTCTGTTGTGAGATGTGTATGTTTGTATTAATATGTACATAATTGCAAAAAAAAAAAAAAAAAAAAAAAGTGAAGTCTCCATTGAACTTTATATACACTGTACACGTGTAAAACCAAAACATACAGTACTGAGAGTGTGTACTGCACATGTGCCCTCGTACTGCATAAAAACTACGTTTATTTTGGGTTTTGTGCGCACTGTATGGTAAGCACACCCAAGTGTACACATAAAACAACAAAGTATGCAATACTTAGGGCTACAGTACAAGTCCACTGAAGTGCTTTGAAACATGCAGTGTTAATCTATGTGTTGATGTCATTTCAACTGAAACAGGAACACAGGGCGGGATATATCAAGCAGTCCCGCCCCCTTTTTCTTAAATAGCCAATAGCGTTTCATTGATATCACAGCTTGGTAAAGCCGCATTTGACAGCGTATGATTGCAACAATCTCATCCATATCGTTATAAAATATAGCATTCTGTGTAGAATTCGAATGGGTCCGAAACGTTGGTCTGCGCTGATTCGAGCAGATGATTCGCTCCGTGCTATCGTGTCTCTGGACCTGTGTGCGCACTGTGGCGGTTCGCATAACACAGCGTGAAACCACACGTTATTTACCCAAATGGAAAGGGTATTTACACAGTCTGAATTGTTCCCTATCCCCTACATAGTGCACAACTTGCTATTCACCGTATAGAAAATATTAATTCTGTGAACAAGTGACCTACTTGAGCGTGTATTCATAGTGTAGGGGGCGGGACTTTTCGGATTCTAGAGAGCATTTGATTGGACAGAAAGTTTGATGAGACGCTAGTGCACGGTGATATATTGGCGGAAGTTAGAGACTGTAAGTTTTGAATGCTCATATCTTCTAAATGCGAAGTTTGTCATTATTTTGAAGCATACTAGTTTACTGATAACCTTAAGGCTAACATATTCATACTAAAAGCCAAAAACCTTTCATTTTGATGTCACGGGGACTTTAAAAAAAAGGGGAGCACCTATTTAAACATCCAGATGGTGCCAAATGCTCTGGATTTATCTGTTGGGTTTCAGAGATAATTTGAAATAAATTATAAAAAATTAAAAACACTCTATTAAATGCAGTGTTTATCTTATACTGCAGTGTAACTCTCAATTGGTTTAGTATGGCGTCTGACTGACAGCTGGAAAAGGTTTATGCCGCTGAACGACCGTTAATTCGGTTGCAATCGGCACCGAGCACGCGAATATCAATTCAGAGAACTGCGCAATTGTGTCAAGTTTGGAAAGAGCGAAATTTGTCCCTGTGTCACGCCCACCTTTCCGAAAACACTGGAGCCTATTGAGCTGAGAGGCTGGCGAATCGATCCGCAGCGTTCCAGCGAAAGCCAGGAGGCCTCGCATGGGCGTCGTACATCTGCGCCCCACCGACCGAGCGCTCAATGATGATGCGTTTTGCAGGGAGCAGGAGATCTGTCGCCGGCTGGAGCTGAATCAGATCCCGTCGTACGCTGAATTTCATGTTTGACCACTTTGCCTTTTTTTCTCGGAGGAGAAAGAGATGGGATCAGGTGCTGTGGATTCTTCCCAGTGGCTGTCAGTGAAGGAAGAGACTATTTTCCTTCACGATGGACTAATTCGGGTCACGGACCTGGCAGAGCTGCCCAGTGAAATCGGAGTATCTGAACAAGGGGAATCCGAGCAGGAGGTGTGCAATTATTATATGTGTTTCATTCAGACGATCCTCTATACTGCGATTAGCGGCATTAGATGTGAACTTAATTAGCTTAACACCAAAGTTAACTAACTCGGCTCGCCTGGGACTGGATAATGTTCGGCCAAAACATGCGTGTCAGATAGCAGCATGCTAATAATACAAGGTTCCTGTTGTGTTTATTCTAGTAAATGAAGCACTTAGTCGTTTTAACGAGTGTTAAGCCACATATCGTGTTTTTCCTGTCATTCTGCTGATGTTAGAGGATGTAAACATGCTCGGTCTGTTATGAACTATCAAATATTATTGCTACAAATATAGAGTTTAACGGCCAGTCGATTTGCGTTGATGCTAACGAAGCTTATGAACTCCTCATTAAGGTTGTTATTGCAAATTTGTGTGTCGTATATAAAGACAGACACACAGTTTTTGTGTCTCTGGTGTTTGACGCGTTAGCATAGCACAGACAGACAAGCTAGTAGGAGGAGTTGAATCTCTCACTGGCGTGTGGCAGGCAGCTATTGACCTGTCCGTAGGATTCATGTTACAATTTAAGGTGGAAAGCACATACGTTTAAGACAATACATGTAAATCTGATGCAGAACGTCAAAATACGGCAGTTATAATAGTGACATTTACCTCAGTACGATAGGGGGTTTCCCCTAGCCTTTATTATTATAGTAACCTAACGCTCTAACACTAATGTTGTCCTAACCGCACAATGTCATTTTCCTCCGTACTATTTTATTAGAGTTATAAAATATGAATAGTCGTGTTAAACTGCGCTTATAGTCATATAGTCGGCTAAAGGGCGTTGTTAGGCGACATACTATCTATGTGTCCCATTTCGCATACTATCCACCCTAAATAATATCCGAGATTAGAATTAGTGTGCCCCAAATAGTATGCTGAAACGAGTATACCAAGGAAACCAGAATGGTTTAATGTTTCTGGTGGATTTTTGAGGACAAAGATGTTTCCTTTAATATCTTGTGTATTATATGCATCTTATATTGGAGAAAATGTACTCCTTTGTACTCCTTTTTCTCTGTTAGATGCCCCAGACCTCTAAATATGATCATCCTCGTACAAGAGTCCCCCATCCTAAAATTTAAAAGATCTCTATATAGTTTCTTGCATAAAGAACTAATTTCTGTAGTGAAAAATACATTCAGTATAATTTTGAAAACAAGTTACTGTTACGCTATACATTATTACTGATTATGGTACAGTACTGTTTGATATTTATTATTTATTTACTAAATTACTAATTTGTATGCTTATTTGGTTTAAACAGCTATTAAGTCTTTGTATTATTTCATTTATTTTTATTTTGTATTTTTTTTTTTACATTGTCTGAACCTGGGCACAGTTTGAAAATTGCTGCTCGACCGCATGGTGCACACTTTTTCAGTGTAAACACACTTACTCAAACTGCTTACTACAAAATAACACAGAATTACGCAAACTAGGGTGCATCTCTCAGGGTCCATCCCAATACCACACTTGTGGTCTGTGCACTTGACCACTTTTCTACTTACAAGACACATTTCCTGTATTTCTGGCTGCCTGATGGAACACACTTACAGTGTTGTAAAAATGCAAGTAAAGTTTTTTTTACAGTGCTATTTTTACACATTTTGATCTTCAGAACTTTGCATTTTAAGTTAAACTTCTAAATGTCTGTTCAGTAGTCATAGTAACAAATTTAATGCTGCCTTTAAGTGCGAATGTTTATTATTAAGTCCTGTCATGCATTCAAGGAAACTTAATATTGGAGTAGTCAATAACAAAACAAAAGAATTATATTGTAAACAACCTAAACAGCTGAGTTAAAAATGATGGAAATATTTATTTCTGTCAATTATCTATTCATGGTATCACAACCAAATGGGAATACAACTCTGAAAATTAAATGATAAAGAAAATTCGCTACACACATGCTTTCCACGGACTGATCTTTATATATAGATTATATAATATTATCCATATTATATGTCAGTGCTTTCTCCATGTTTCACATTAATACGCCCCTCCTATGTCACAACTTTGTCACTTGTATCAGTATTTCGCATTTGTAAATTGGAAGAGGGGTTAGCACCACTGATCTATAATAGAGAACATTCATTATATTATATATATTTATATAATATATTATATTATATATATTATATTAATATATATATATTAATATATATTATTATATGTATTATATTAATATTATATTATATTATATAGTCATTATATATTGATCAGTGGTTAGCACAGAGTTTTACCTGGTAGTTATTATTATTTATTTTATTTTATTTTATTTTTTTGTGGCACGGAATACTGTACAAAGACTACAAACCTCTCAGTTCCGGCCATCTGAGAAACATCTCCAGAACCCCCGTCTCCTCTTTTACATCCATCTGGTTGTTTTTCCTCTCATTTGTTGCCATCTTGTTTCAGTGTTTGCCATAGAAATGTCACTGTGCACTTCCAGTCTGTTATTTTGATCACATACAGCTTGATGAATACCAGTTATTTTATCTGAATTTTTAAAACGTCTGTCTGTTGAATCCTCAAGTGAAATACTACAGGTGGAAAAACACTGAATCTAATCCACAAAAGTTCACTTTAAGAAAGAACAATGTGACATCAGAGAGCTTGAAGTTTGATGTATGAAAACAATGCAAACTGCAAGATTGGAAAGGGCGATTATATATTATGCAATTTTCTTCTGTTCAGACTTTTTTTAAGATGTCAAAATACTAAAACACAAACTTGTTACTTAAAAATGTCTACACAATGAATCTTATAGTATAGGGTGAAGTCAGTACAGACAAATGTAATGTAATTGAGTTGAAAACTCAAAAAAGCTCTGTGTCAGCTCTGTGGAACCAGGCCTTGTTGTTGCACACTGAGCAAATTATCACAGAGTAATAGCTAGATTAATTATGCATTTATATCAAGTAATTCTATATAGTTACCAAGAAGGTTTTCAGTATGCGAGCCACCCTGAAACTGGGTAAAATGGAGAGTATACAGAAAGAAATGCACATCTAGAAAAGGAAGAGCCTCACTGATTGAATTAAAGAAATCATGTATTAATAGCACATTACTATTCAAATATGTATGGAAATGTGTATATTGTAAGATACATCATTATTGGCCCAAATCTTAAGAATATTGTGATCTAAATTTTTTATATATTACCCTCCACAAGTGCAGGAGTATAATTAATAATTGTTTATTTTTTCAAAACCTCTGTTGCTTGTCATAATGTTTATTGAGATGGTTTATGCAATTTATGTTTTGCACTTTGCACTGAATTACTATTAAGGGAGCATAGTGAGCATCTATTTACTTATTTAGTATTGATTGTCACATTTTCAGATTTTTATGTATGCTGATAATCTTTAAAAATATTGCAGGATATTTAAAATATTTTAAGTATAAAAAATTATTGTAATAATGGGAACTGAAAAATCTATTATAAAAAATATTTTGTTTAGTTATTCAAACAAAGACTGTTATTTATATCTAAGACATTACCGTGGACATGTCTGGTGGAAAAATATAAAAATCGCCAAAACATACAAATTTTCAATTG
This sequence comes from Labeo calbasu, assembly GCA_019740295.1. Taxonomy (NCBI): domain Eukaryota; kingdom Metazoa; phylum Chordata; class Actinopteri; order Cypriniformes; family Cyprinidae; genus Labeo; species Labeo calbasu. The sequence goes on along the minus strand of JAHKKF010512914.1, from coordinate 964 downwards.
TGTGTGGTTTTATGTAATATATAAATATTTAAATGTTAAAATGTTTTATGATTTATATTAATTATAAAGAAATATATAAATCTTAATGTTTTAAAACACAAACACACACATATAGTCATTTAGATATGATTTATATTAATTATAAATTTTAGCTTTTAAAGAGGCGTACATTTTTAATCATTGAATTTTTGTTTCCTAAATTGTCCTCTTGACTTGTTAGATACATTCCCTGAATTTGACAGCATTGAAGCAAGTAACTAATTTTAGATGAACCTGGTGAGGGTCTTGTGCCAAAATATGCTTCATGTTTTTTCTGTGCTCTTCCAGATCTTGACGTTCGAGACCAAGAACCCGGTGGAGCTTGCCGAGCGCCTGCGAGCCGTCTGTGGAAACCAGAGCAACGCTTACACGAGACTTTTGGAGTACCGTCTCAATGCGCTGCGTGGACTGTGGGGGGCTCAGCGACAGCTGGCCCTGGAGGAGCAGCAGGAGCACGACGGGGTCGTCCCGGGGAGCGCCGGAGGGGCCGACGACGAGACGCTGGCCCTGCTTAAGCGACAGGGCTTCCTGCAACCTCAACATCACCACCATCCTCACCACCCTCCGATGCCCGCCGGCACCGACCAGGCACCGTTTACCTCACGTGTCGGCCTACTGTTGGTCTTTCCACTACTGCAGTCGCAAACTCGGCACGACCCTGCGCTCTGTGGCGTCACCGCTGAGGTCCTGCTCGCGTGTCTGCGTGACTGCCAGCCGCTTAGCCTAGGCAAGGAACCTGCTGACTGCCTTAATGGCCTGGAGAAGTTACTTTGCTCCTGGTTGGAGGAAAAAAGTGAGCCGGAGGATACGGCACAGGCGAGACCTCTACTGACCCAACAGCAGAGGCAGAACGCAGCTGCTGCACTTGTGGCTCTATCATGTGCAAGGTGAGCACAACAGCTGTTTGTTTTCAGCCTTTATTTAC
>JAHKKF010512910.1:3228-15621 GCA_019740295.1 Labeo calbasu | reverse complement strand
TGCATTGCACATAATGTTCTTTATAGTGGAAAAAGTTTCTTTAGATCATCAAAATGTTCTACACACTATGAAAATGGTTCTTTTAAGATTTTTTACCTAAAAGTGACTCTAAAAATGGTTCTTCTATGGCAGCACTGAAAAGCCCCTGTTTGGAACCTTTATTTTTAACAGTTTAGGCTGCTACTCTTACTACATTTCTGAAAAAATCAGTATATGCACTACATACAATGCACGATACTATATACTTCAGCACAAATGTAATGTGAGGGCAACAAAATCTCTGTTTTTTCTTTCTCCCTTCATCTTTAGGTCATAACCTGGGTCATATTTGTCCTCACTTTGTCCTATGTGAAGGTGATTATTGGAGTGATCCTGCGAGATGAAGGCCACAGCGCCCTTGTGTGGTGTGGAGCTGTGGTGCAGTTGGGCTCTATGTTAGGTGCCCTGTCTATGTTCCCTTTGGTTAGTGTCTATGGACTCTTCCAGTCGGGAGATCCATGTAATACTAAGTGCCCTAGTTAAAAGCAATCATTATTCTGATAGATTCAGTGTAGAACACTAATATGTTAGTGAACAAGGCTAAATGATACACAGATGTGTGACTACAAGCATTTTTTTTTACAAGCAATATACCTTCTTTTTTTTTACATTTACATAGAACCCAAATCCCAGCTACTGTACTGTAAAACACTTTTTTTTTCTCCTTTTGGTTGTCATATAGTTCATATTACTGTTACATCATGACAAAACAAGCTTCACAATCTTCTGTAATATCTGGCACTGCCTTATAGTTACAGTGTAACTTGTCAGTTATGACATTTTTCTTATATTTCAATGTTATACTTGATATGTAGTGTTTTTATTATTATATTGAACTGTTGCTAGGGTCTGAGGTCATATTTTTTAAAGAGTTGGAAAATATTTATGATTTTAAGACATGATGCTATTTCTGTTCTTTTTTTACAAGACTTTATTCAGTTTGGTAATAAAAAAAAAAAAAATACATTTTTGTTCTCTAAGAATAACGTTTTGTTGTGGTGATTTCTTTGAACATCTATTTAATAGAAGCCTATCACATGAACTCATAGAAGACCATCATACAGAGTCAGAATAGGGCATTTTAATGGCCAGTTGGCCACACGTGAATTGTTTACAAGGCAATGTTAATACTTATATAGCACATCACTTTAAACAGCATATCAGGAAATGTGACAGGAATTTCCTTTTTCATAAATCAGACTCTCAAAATAGTTCTTTTTATTTGACATATTTTCTGAAATTAGCTTAGAAAGGCTAAAAACCCAGCTGAGCGAGCCAATGGTGATAATGGCCCATAAAAGCTCCCTAAGATGTAAAGATGAGAACGCAAGCCTGAATCCTGTTTTTCCTCCTCTCGATCACGTGCATTATAGTTTTGGAACAAAACTACACACAAACACATAAATACAATCCACCCACATAAAGTTATAATTATAGGTCACTACCTAATTACATACCTTGTAATTTATTTGTAATTTTGTATTTTCACATTTTCTAAACAACAAATGCCAAACTCCAGTCTGATCATTTTTGTAATACATCTAGTCATCTATTTAAAACTTGCTAGTTGCAGATGGGAATGTTTACTATTTTGTACCCTTTTGAATACATGAAACAGGGTGGACCTGGGCTTCCCCAAGTTTTATGGGGATTAGTATTTTTTGATTTACAAATTAAATTCTTGTTCATATTTAAACAAATGTTCATGTTTACCATGTTTCCATCCTACTTACTGTTGCCTCAGTTGGTTGTAACATCGTCAATGAGTCACAGACGTTAAAGATTACAAAATCAAAAATTCTCCCTTACCACTGCGCACTGAGTTAGTTCAAATATATAATAAATAAGTATTCTGTTATTACAAATTATTTAAAAACATTTTTTAGTCCCGAACTAAGCAGAACTAGCCCTTACCAAGATGGCCGCCGTTCCGGGTCGTGAATTTTACTGGCTGACAGGCGCAACTTCCGCTCTCAACTCCTCCTTTGTCTGAGTCCTTTCGGTCCTCCGCCTAGTTATTTATTTATTTCCTTTTCGTTTGTGGGGTATATTTTTATATATCCTTATCTCTCGGTTATTGAATGACATTCGATTCCGACACATATATGCCTAAAAGCAAAGCCCCCAAAATGGATGATCTGGACTACAGTAAGTAAAGCTGGTTTAGCGTTGTGTTTAGTGCCGCATCACGACTGCCTGTTTCCTTATTCACATGAGCCTTGGAATGGCTTAATGTAGAAGGATGCTTTGGTTCTGTTCAAGGTTTAAACTCTAATGTCAGCTGTTTGTTGTCACATCTGTCGCTTCTGCAGCTGTAGTACATCATTCATTCGCTCATCAGCTTTAATTGTTCTGGATTAATTCATGTTTGGCCTCCTTCAGTTGTTTACATCTGTAATGTGTATTTGGTTTTATCAGAAACCGAATAGGCTAATGCCAACAGTATGTGTTTCATAGTGTTGTAGAGACATTATGTCATATTTTTCAGCAGTTTATCTCACATCTGTTGTGTGACATTCTTAGATGTTTCAGTCTCTTTTGGTTTGATGGAATATTAAACAGGTGTAGCCTTGTTAGGAATTTTTAGTAAATGAGCAACTTAATTTCGCTTGTCATCTGTCGTCATCGTCAGTCTGCATACTTCACACCTCACTAGAAGATCTTGAAGATAAGCTGGAGGCCTACGTATAGTGATGAAGTCTAAGGCCACATCAAAAACCTGGGTTTTAAACAGCAAAGATGCATTATGATCAACCCATAATCTCTATTTCTATGTGACTAATCAAATGTAAGTAAAAAGGTGTCATTAATCTGCTGCTTTTTGTACAGATGGTCAATTTTTTTTCTCTTGATGCTCAAGATGCTTAAGGAGCATCTCAAATGATGCTTTTGAGCATGAACAACATCAGGTTTTGTTCACGTAGCTCCAACACATTCTTAGATTCAAATTATTTTTTAATTTATTTTATTCAAGTTTTTTAAAAAAGAAAAAAAATCAAGTATCTATGTACAAACTTAGAAATGATAGGTAAAACAAAATATGACAGATTAAATGACAAACCTTCTAGAATTGTTAATTTTTTTGTTTTAAAATTTTTGTAACTGCCGTTTAAAAACTTTTTTTATATATATAAAAATACTTGAAGTGGAATAAGTGATTTTTTTTTTTTTTTTTTAATTTACAAAATAAATCGAATGTCCAAATTTAACATCAGGACAATGCTCAGTCCTCCCCAATCATTGAGACTTTTACAGATTAATGTTATTATTTTTTAATATTATTGCAAACGAAAAGAAAATAAAAGAATGGGGAAAAACATATTTTAAATATTTGTTCAAAATAAGGATTTGCAGACAGACAAAAAAAAAAAAAAAGACAGATGATATGACAAAACTGACATCATTTGAATTGCTGCTGATTTTTTTTTTTAATCATTGGTTATGTTTTAAATTTTTTGCAACTGCTGAATAAAATGTGGCTTATTTTGTACCATTTTTAATGAAAATGCTTGAAACAGGGTGGAGTTTGGGGAAAAGAGACTGATGTGGGTTGCTATTTTTAATTCAGATGTCCAAATTTAACATGTTGTCATGCTGATATTTTGAAGTGCAATGGAAACTTGTACTAAGTAGAAATATGTGAACTAGAAGTGTTTCATCAGTGATCTCACAGTTTCACCCCATTGTACTGTATATCACTGACTCTGTTCAGAAAGCAGAAGCTGATAGTGTCGTTTTTTATTAGCTGGAGGATTTGATTTGATGATTGTGAAAATTTGTTTTCGAAGGAACGTCAGAGTATGCGTCTCTGCCTGCGGGCGCTGTTTTCTGAGCTGCTGTGGGTTTGGCTCTGTTCTGTCCTGGCTTGCTCCGTTTAAACCCTCCAAACACCAGCTGAGTCGTCCGTTAGTCCACAGATGATCTGAATGTAAACGTTTGCAGTATGTAAACCGCTCCTGCGCATGTGCAGTGCCCCAAACCCTGTTTGCATTTCCATCTCGCATCATAAAGTGAATGATATTAGACACAGGCCAGCAATTACGGAATGTCAAGTGCAGCAGGAAAATGAGAAGCTGTTAACTCTGGAAAACGTGGGATTCGTGTGAAAGAGGCCTGGATGCATAGTGAATAGGAAGGGAAGTGAAATGCCTCTCCAGGACCCTGTGTCCTCATTTCGCCCCCCTTTTCTGTCTCTCCAAAGTCCCAGCGGACCTGAGCCCAGAGGAGCGCTCCGAGCTGGAGGAGATCCGCCGCAGAAAAGGAGCGCTGCTTCTGGAGATCCAGAGGCTGAAAGAGGAGCTGAGAGAAGCTATTATCGAGGTGGAGGGGCTGGAGAGCAGCACAGAGGGCAGGTTGGTCTCACATGTAATGATGGGAACTGGTTTGTGCCGCTGGTTTATGCCAGAATTGCTCCAGTGTTTGCTTTGTTTCGTTCTCCAATTTGCCTTCTCTGATAGGTAACACTCAAATGAAAGCGCACACGCATACACGTTATCTCTCAGTAGCTGTGTATACAGTACAGTCATTGACATGAACTTGAACTCTCCATGCTGTAGGTTTGTAGGACACTCAAAGTGAGTCCTTGTATTTCACAACTGAAACGTGAAAACAATATTGATCGCTTCTCTATTTTTTTGTAGCAAAACATTACAGAAGAGTCGACATGTGGCCATGGGCAGGAAAAAATTCAACATGGACCCGAAAAAGGTAAGCCAAACTGTTAAAAAATAATAAATGAAATATAAATAAAATATATAATAATTAAAAAAATAAATAAATAAAATAATATCGCAGGGTTTTAATATGTGTGTATATATACACATATACACTACTGTTTAGAAGGTTGGTTGAAGTTTTAATGTTTTGAAAGTCTTTTCTGCTCACCAAGGCTGAAATTAAAATAACTGTTCTCTATGTGAATATATTTTAAAATGTAATTTATTTCTATGATCAAAGATGAATTTTCAGCATCATTACTCCAGTCTTCTCCAGAAAGGAAATCAGCATATTAGAATGATTTCTGAAGATCCTTCAGAAATCGTTCTAATATGCTGATTTCCTTCTCAACAAACATTTATGATTATTATCCCCAATTGTTTTGTGGAAAATGATACACTTTTTTTTTTTACCTCTGATGACTTAATTCAGTTCAATTAGAAAGTTGAAATAGAAATCTATTAAATAAAAATTGAAATCTATGCAACATTGTACTTGTTTTTACTGTCAGTTTAATGTGTCCTTGCTACATAAACAATTAATTCATTCATCTCCTTTTGTTTACATTTAATTAAAAACACATATAGGTTTCTCTGGCATTCATAAAAATATTATGTTGCAGGAACATAAGATTTTTTTTTTCTAATGTTAAATTCTGTTATTGTTTAATTTTTGCTTGATTTTTCTACATATTTTCCTCTGTTTCACAGGGCATTGTATTTCTAGTGGAGAATGAGCTTCTCAGACACACTCCAGAGGACATTGCGCAGTTTCTGTACAAAGGAGAAGGACTCAATAAAACGGCAATAGGAGACTATCTGGGTGAAAGGTATTATAAATTATTACCTGTGTTCCATTTGCATGCTACAGTTTTTTTATGACAGTGTAATTGATGTTTAATCTTTCTGTTGTGTAATAACATACATGCTAAGTCTGTTTTAAAGTCAGCTGTATAAAAACTATGCATTTTAGATTTAAAAAAAAAAAAAAACAGTGCTTTCAAATGAGACAGTAAGGCATGAAGATATTATAAATATTAACATCATGATGTACCGTAAAGCTACACTGAAACAATGTGTTTAGTGAAAAGCACTATACAAATAAATTTGACTTGACTCACTCTCGCCAGTCGGGTAGTTGACCGTAGACTAGTCAATTATTGTGATTCTTCCCTACTGACTATGTTTAGTTCGACCCAAACATATTTAAACAGTTAATTTTGATTGTTAGTGTTGTTAAAATATTACTCTCCCTCTCTTTCAGAGATGACTTCAATATTAAAGTGTTGCAAGCTTTCGTTGATCTTCATGAATTCACGGATCTGAATTTGGTACAAGCGCTTCGGTAAGTCAGCAAAATGTTTATCTTTGTATGTTTTTTGGGATGTGATTTTTATTTACAAAAATAAAAACAGAACATGTAATAATTGTAAATAAAAACAATTATGCTTTTATTTATAATTGCTGTGTAATATTCAAACAGTGTTTGTGTAGTGCTTGTGTTCCTGAGGCGTCCCAATGTTTATGTTTCCTGCAGGCAGTTTCTGTGGAGTTTCCGCTTGCCCGGCGAGGCTCAGAAGATCGACAGGATGATGGAGGCCTTTGCCCAAAGATACTGTCACTGCAATCCTGGAGTCTTCCAGAGCACAGGTCTTGCATGCATGATTGACGTTGATGTTACTTCACTGTTGTTAAAAAGCACACACAGTATATAACAGAATTGAGAAGGTGTGTCTGGTTTTCACTGCTTGTGTAATTCAGAGAACATTTCAGAACTTGTCAACCTCAAACGTGTTGCTACTGCAATTCAGGAGTATTTAATTGTTAGAGAGTTTGTTTGATGTAGATGCGTTACGTCTCTGAGTCCTTAAATCCTGTGTTCTCCTCGCAGACACCTGTTACGTGCTGTCGTTTGCCATCATCATGTTGAACACCAGTCTGCACAACCCCAATGTGCGGGACAAGCCCACGGTGGAGCGCTTCATCAGCATGAACAGAGGCATCAACGATGGAGGAGATCTACCAGAGGAGCTGCTCAGAGTGAGTGTGGACATGTAGTCATGCATCGGGTGCTTGTGTATTGTAATAAAAATGCTACGTTATAAATATATCAGAATTGATGCCATTTTACAGGTGAAGTGTGAATTATTTTCTGTGTTGAAATAATGCAAATGAATGACTTCAGTCGGGCCCTATGATTTCTGTGATGCTGAAAATTCAGAAATGCAGAAGTCTTAAAAGTAGAGATTACAGTACAATGTGAAATGTCACAGAAATTGGCAAATTTTGGATAATTACACCTATGGGAGGGAAATACACCTAATCAAAATGCTATTTGCTTGGACTAGAGTCTATGAACATAAAAAAAAAACAAAAAAACATTTAAATATGACGTCTGCATGTTCTGTGTTTTTTCTGTGTTAGTGTTCATAAGTAATACTAATAATTTTATTATAAATATTGCAGTGTTCTACCTTGTATTAATTTTTAATGAATTTTGGGCAGCACTTTTTTTTTTAGTAAAATAAATAAATAAATAATATATTTTAATAATTTTCATTGGATTACAATTTAAAATGTCAGTTTTCTTGTTTATGTTTTATGCCATCATTTGATTACCACATTTTTTGATAAGATAGCTCTATTATTGTAAAAAAAAAAAAAAAAAAAAAGATAGATGGGTAAATTGTAAAAGTGTTATGCATTGAATTGATTGGACATGATTAGAGAATTTAAATCATCGTTTAAAACTTAATCAGGAAAACTAAAGCGGAAAACAGAGATTTTGGAAAATATCAAATGGAATTTAAATGAGGGAAAAAATAGATTTTATAGGGCTGAAAAGAAAAATTGTTAGCCTTTTCATGCAGTGTTGTTCAGTTGCATATTTTTCATGATTTTAATCAGTTAGACATTTTCAGCTTTTTGATTACTGATTAAACAGAGTCCCACCTCGGGTCTGTATGTTGCTCCAAATCACTGTTAGTGTGAATGATCCTTGAGTAATTTATTTTTTTACTAATAATGCTTCACATTTAAATTTAAGAATAAATAACGTGATTGTTTTCTTCAGAATCTGTATGACAGCATCAAGAACGAGCCCTTTAAGATCCCAGAGGATGATGGGAATGACCTGACGCACACTTTCTTTAACCCTGACAGAGAAGGCTGGCTCCTCAAACTGGGTGAGTCCCTCCTGACGTTCGCCCGGAGCATTTCTGTTTAACCGAAGTTGTTGGCAGGGTCTCTATCATTGCCGTTGCATGATTTTCTGTTATTTCATTGCTGTGCTTTGCTCTGTTTTCCTAAATAAATAAAAAAATCCCTAGTGAAACATCACATCTAATGTGTTTGGCACTTTCGAAAATTTACTTTCTTTCTGCATGGCGAGCTCTGTGGTCTCTCAAGCACTAAAAGCTTTTAAATCTTCTTCCCTCTCCCCGTATCTCTGTCTTTCTGTTTCTCGTGATCCGTCCCCCGTTCCCTTTTTCCGATCTCTTCTGGCTCCTGCTCTGCTTGACCTGTGATTTCTCTGCTGATGCTGGTGCTGTCCACCCTTCAGGAGGTACGTACAGCCTCTTTTCCCTTACTTTAACATCTGATAGAGAGGGACGTCTCAGATTGGTGTTGAATGATGTTATTAGTGATGTTTGCAAAGCGTCAGTCATAGCATTTGTGCTCCAGACATAATTGCTTGTTGAAGAGAAGTGTGCTGATGCTTTACTAGGTAATCAGTAGTCACGGGTGTGTCATGGGTGTTTAAAAAACACTGCTTTATGAAGCTTCAAAAACCTTTGCAGATAATTTGTTTCAAAGCAGCAATTCAGAGCAGGTATCAAACTGCCAAAGTCTTGTGATTCGAGTAATCAGGGCCTTGTTACGTCATAACTGTTTGAAAATTTCACATTTCACAATCTCTGTGAACACATGAACTAGTGTCTATGCACTTTTTACCATAGACATGGTTTTATAAATTTATGGACACTTTAATGAAACATTTGTATAATACAAAGGGTGATTTGCAGTTTTGCAAAGCACTTGATTCAGTTTCGAAAAACTTTGTTTTCACCATCACTAGTGATCAGATGCACCATTTTCTTCAAAGTGATCAACCTCTCACATGTATGCTCACAGAGACCTGGAGATGAGCTCTTTTGACTCTCACCGGTAAAAAAGACAGCAACTAACCAGTGCTCAGGCAGTCACTCACAACTCGCATTGTGGTGAAGAGTTTTGGACTGCAAACATGACAAACATCACCCATCGGGGCCAAAAAATCGAGTTAATTTAGTTTAGTAGGAATTGAGTTGGCTTTTCAAGGCAGTGTACTCTACTGATAATATAACGTGTGTAGACATGTCTTGCTGAGTCTTTGTATTTTGTTAGCAGGCTGACGCAGAGGAAATGATTAATTTCTTGTGTTTTACACCTCTAATCCGTATAATCTTCTTTCTCAGGAGGACGTGTGAAAACATGGAAGAGACGGTGGTTCATTCTGACCGATAACTGCCTCTATTACTTTGAGTACACAACAGTAAGTCAAGAACAACATAGCCATGTTTCATCTTATTACACAGCTCTCTGAAATACACTTTTATGAAATCGTTTTGTATGACGACGACTTATAACGCATTTATTTTTTGATAATAATCATTTATTAAGCAGGGTAATAAAGCATGAAAATTGTCATATCAAAATTAGGACCCTGAGGTGAAACATCAACTTTGTAATTTAGGAGATTTAAAACAAGCACAACTGTGTAGAAGATCACTGGCTCAGGACAACCTTCATTTACACAGCTCAACATCAATGTGTGAAATAATTTGACCACAAAATGCTGCAAATGACCAATCAGAATCAAGTATTCCAGAGAGCCTTTTGATAATTGTTTGTACTGCATATGATCCCTTATGTAGGCTACTGTTCATAAGTAAGGGGTCAGTATTTTTTAAAAATAAATGAATGCTTTTATTCATCAAGGAAACATTAAATCAATCAAAAGTGACATTAAAGACTTTTAGAATGTTACAAAAAAATATGTGTTTCAAATAAATGCTGTTCTTTTGAATCTATGAATTCTGAAAAATAAAATGTATCAGTTTCCACAAAAATATTGGGCAGCACAACTGTCTTCAACATTGATATTAATCAGACATGTTTGTTGAGCAGCAAATCAGCATATTAGAATTATTTCTGAAGGATCATGTGACACTGAAGACTGGAGTAATGGTGCTGAAAATTCGGATTTGATCACAGGGATAAATTACATTTAAACATATATTCACATAGAAAACAGCTATTTTAAATTATAATAATATTTCACAATAGCAGCTGACTGAACATAAGTCTTTGTAATATACGTACTAAAAGTACTAAATTGACCCATAAAAGCTAGTACTGACTTGGTATGTGTTTGTGTGTAGGATAAGGAGCCCAGAGGCATCATACCATTGGAGAACCTGAGCATTCGAGAGGTTGAAGATCCCAGAAAGCCAGTAAGTCTGTTGACATTGTGATCACACAGTCAAATACAGCTATTTAAATAAAACAATTTCCATGACACTTCTCAAATCAGCTGCAGGTTTCTTTATTTGTATATAGAAACAGTTTGAGGGCTCTGTTGTTTTCTCCATGCAGAACTGTTTTGAGCTTTACATCCCTAATAACCGCGGACAGCTGATTAAAGCGTGTAAGACCGAGGCCGACGGCCGGGTGGTGGAGGGAAACCACATGGTGTACCGGATCTCAGCTCCCACTCCGGAGGAGAAGGACGAATGGATCCACAGCATCAAGTGAGTAAACCATCAGCACTGATGGGATTCGTGATCAGAGGACACACCGTGTTAAAGAGTAAAGGTCTGTTTACAGTCAGGGGCGTAAATGGAAATGTTCATACCTGACTTCAGTCTAAACTTTTATCAGCCTCTGACAGATGTTTGCATAGCTGAAGTATATTTGCATTTCCTGATAGGAATAGAAATGTATATGCTAGTGACTTCCTCAGGGTACAAAAATGATTTTTGCAGATATATACTTTTGAAATGTAAATTTTGAGCTCACAAGCCTTCTGATATGTCCCTCACCAACATTATATTTCACCTTGCAGAGGCTGAAAAATCAAATGTTTTTAAATGGAATAAACACAACTGAGGAGGAAAACAGCTCAGTTTTATTCAGAGGCCCAAACTGAGCAAAAATCTGCAATTTGGTGCAGATGCTGATATTTATATGGGCAAAAAGTAAAATGAAATTCTGATGCTTGTAATGTAAATCAGTTAAATCTTTATAACACTACAGCAGATGCTAGCATAAAATGATATAAGTATCAGTTGTCACTCTGCAACTCCAATAATAATAATAATAGGTCTTAGTGAAATGAGATTTAAATGATCAAAACATATAATGCAATGCACTACAATGATGATTGAGAGATGATCAAAAAACGTTCTTCAAAACCCTGATGATCATTTTTGAGACTCACCGATTTTTCTAAAAAATTATATCTAGTTAATAATCAACTTAAAGGGCCATTCCATCGAATAGGTGCCATTTCTGTCTGCAGGACATTATATGTACAAATATGCATAAAAGTTAACTATTAAATATGTTTTGTTATTAAGCAAAGTGTCCTGCACATTAATCTAACTGCAAATTTAAAATATATAATTTTAAAAAATTATTAAAAAACGACCTAAAACACTGAAAATATAGGGTTTGTACATGTCCCCAGTGTCTAACGCTACTTTTTAGCATGAAATATAATGTTCAAAATCCTTCAGAAATCATTATTTTGCATTTTTATGTACCTCCATATCCCATCTGTGCTTTAAATACTTGCTTTAAATAAAAATAAATGTCGAATATTTTAGATAAAATACACGTTTTAGTCTAGTCCCCATGTTTTCACTCCGTCCTGTTTCCCTAACACATTCCCCCCTCTATAAAAAAACTGGGAAAATGCCACAAGACACATTTTCAACATAATATTACAACATCTTGAAGCTGAAGGCGATGAAATGACCGAAAGCATGTGGTCTCAATTTCTTTTCTGTATATTTGATGATATTGTAATGGTGGCTGGGAGTGTCAATATTAACATAGGGAAAGCGGGGACGAAAGTAACAAAGCTATTTTCTCAGAGCCTGGACTATATTTGCTTTCCAAGCCATGACGGCACATTTAGCAGTTTCTACAGGTTATTTAGTGCTGTAATGCATCCTGAAGTTTGGCTTTTCAGAATTTTTCAGTATAGAAGTAAATCGGATTTAAATGTCAGGAGTTCCTGTCGGGACGAAAGTAACACTTGTTACTTTTGTCCCCCTGCAGAGACAACAAGCGTTTATTTTGTCCCGCAGCATGCTGATTTGGTGACTTTGTGTCTTGGATCATTTATTAAAACGTTTATCATAAATGTTTGTTTTATTATACCAAAAGAATATGCCAAAAGTGAGGATCAGAAAGACAGATGGAGGTCTGATTCAGCCACATGTTCATGAGAGGGCGTTTCTGGACCTAAGCCTATCTGTCAGGAATATCAGTCTCAGGGCTGTTATGATACATCGCATTTACCTTAGTCATATTTAGGTTTTAGCCATACCTTAGCTTTTCCACCTCCACCTATGAATTTGCAATGTTTCCA
>JAHKKF010512909.1:0-19415 GCA_019740295.1 Labeo calbasu | reverse complement strand
ATTAAAAAAAAAATATATATATATATATATATATATATATATATATATATATATACACATTTTTAATATTTTTATAATTAAAAATATATTTAAAATAAAAACAATTAAATTATGTAGATGAGCTGTTCATATACCACTGCAAGAATGCAACAATTAACACATTAATCTAACAATGGTTCCACTTTTTAATCAAAACTTATCTTGGACTTCACTGTCAGTCAGATGTTCTCTGTCTTATCTCTTTTTTCTCTGTCTCACACACTTATACACTTGTATACACACAAGCTTACACACTTGCGGAGTGATAAATGTTAATTTTATCAGTGGATTAATTCTGCTCTTATCTGTTTCCGTTCCTTGTGTCTCATATTATACTGTGGATGTGACAGAAATAGACTGTTGAAAAAAAAAAGAAGTGCATGAAACATTCTTGTCCATGTCTAACGCGTTGTGCTTTTGGTTCCAGGACCATTACTGTGTACTTTGGACTACTTTTCTGGACATAAAACCGAAATTCTCATTGCAAATGCTTTAATTTGTGCAGAAAGTCTGTCTCTATTACTTGTGTGAGCAGTTTTTGCAGTTGCATTAGCGTGTTAAAAGCACTTGGAGCAGCAGTCAGCAGAGGACGATGTTCTCCTCTTTTACTCTACACATACCTGAGTGGAGTTTGAGTGCACGTCGCTTTTCTCTCTGCTCTCCATCTCTCTCAATAGTGGCTCCTGAGTGCAAGAGAAAAGCTTATATCTAGATTCTTCATTTAAGGGAATAGTTCACCCAAATTTGCTAAAAATGTACTTATTCTCAGGCCATCCGTGATGTAGATAAGTTTGTTTAGATTTGGAGAAATTTAACATTACATCAGTTGCTCCAACGGATTCTCTGCAGTAAATGGGTGCCGTCAGAATGAGAGTCCAAACAGCTGATAAAAACATCACAATAATTCACAAGGACTTCAGTCCATCAATTAATGTCTTGTGACGTGAAAAGATATGCGTTTATAGTAAACAAATCTTTAATCAAAGTGTTTTAACTTGGAACCGTTGCTCCACAGAAAAAGTCTAGTCTTCTCACATCAAAACACACCGACATATTGGTTTTGAACTTGGTTTCCCGACAAGACAACTTGATGATAAGACCACTTTTTCACTGGAAAAGCAATATAATGGACAGAGGACACATATTTTAGCCAAAAACAATGGTTTGAAGCTACGCATGCAACTTTTCGCTTCACAAGACATCAGTCGATGGACTGGAGTCATGTGGGTTGCTTGTGAATTATTGTGATGTTTTAATCAGCTATTTGGACTCTCATCCTGACGGCACCCATTCACTGCAGTGCAAGTGATGTAATGCTAAATTTCTCCAAAATGAAGAAACTCTTTTACATTTTGGACGGCCTGAGGGTGAGTACATTTTAAGCAAATTTTCATTTTGTCGTGAACTATTCCTTTAGAATTACAGCAATATGTAGAGTCATTACAGAACATCTGGAAGTCGTCCGGTTGGGGGTTATTTTGTAATGATAATCATATGTTTTTATGATATTACATGACTATTTACTGAATAAATTAAATAAACTGATGTTAAATACTGATTTGAGTTGACATGATATTATTAAATAAGAAAAAGATGCCTGATTAACCTATACTCATCTCCAAATAACACACAGACACAGTAGTGGCGTTATGTCTTAAATGACTGAATTTGGACTGAATTGGTCAAATCAATAATTCAAATTCAGATGCTCATAAAGATGGTCATATAATGTAAGAGTCTTTAAAAGTCCTCCCTACTAATCTTAAAACTGACTGTCTGGACCATGCAAACACAGACGGATTAAAAAAAATAAAGTCCGAAACTAACTGCCGTGTAATAAAGACCAATTGTTTGTGTAATAATGGAAACATTATCAGTCATCAGTGGTTTGAACATTCTTTATTCTTTTATTCCTTTATTTACTCTATGACGTACCTGATGATGAGAACCAGTGTTGCTAGGATATGATTGCCTGAAAAATCTATTCATTAATTCTGTTTTATCCATTTGAAGTGTAGATACTAAATAACCTGTACTACGTCTTGGTTATTTTGATCATTGAAATTAACAAAAAGCTCCCATGAGCAACTACTATATGGTTGGTGCTTAAAAAAACCAAAAAAAAACAAAAACATTTTTTTTTTTTTTTTGGTGAAGTGTGACTCAGTTGCTTAAAATACCACAGAGAAGCAGACCATGCAGAACCTTTGCGTATGAGTTTTGCGTGTGATTTCCTGTTTTCCATCAGGGAAAGAAGAGCTGAATGGTGTTTATGGATGACTGAACTCATGTACAAAGATGCCAGATTAGGACTAATGTTCACAAGACACAGCTGAAGATCGCATGAACATAAAACTGATTATATAAATCTACAGTTTCCCCATCCAAGCCCTTCCAGGCCCGAGGACGAACTATAGGGATGAGATCATAAGCGAGAAACCATGTCATGACATATTGGTTCAAAGCAGGAATATACCTACTTGTAACGTTGCCATATGCTAATGTTGGCTCAGAGTCTGAAACAGCAGGATGCGCTGTAGTGGTCTCGTCCTCTGACTCTTCATCCCACACTTTGGGGTTGGTGAGGAAGAACGGAGAAGCAGAATCCATTCTTCTGTCCTCTCTCAGGATACTCCCATCATCTGGATCATTGGTGTTCACCATCAGGAGTATTTTCTTTCCTTTAGATAGAAACATGACTGTGCTTTAGGCAAATGTCATTAGGCTTCATTCAAATCATTAATTTCATTCAAATTGAGAGTAATTAAATCCTTTGAATATTCTTTTTTCAAGAAGAGAAGTCATTGCTTAAATAACATTATAAAATCAGTCCCACTTTTTTTTTGTTAATCTAGTTTCGTTTCATGAATGACTTCCGAACATGGAGTTCTTCACAGTTTTTCTTCGGCAAGAGAGCCCATGAAAACACAACAGATGGTGGAACCCATGGGGTCCTGAGGCCTCCACAACAGGGGCCTCCAAACACATATACTGAGAGACACAAACTCACACAAATACACAAAATCGCACACTTCCAACCACCCACATACACGTGTTAATGAAGCTCGGCTATTCAGTCATAATTTCACTTCAATGGACCGCAGTACAGTACACAACTGAATAAATCTTTGTGGTAGTAAAAGCCACATTTAAGTGAACACGAATATACAAACAATCTGTTCAGTGGGTTGTATATTTGTTTAGCTAACAGTCTGATCGGCTCAAACTTTTGACATGGATTTGTCATGGATCAAAATGGCAATTTTATATGCATTATATGCCAACGGTAACCATTCAAGAATCTTAATCTGAAGTGAAAATTGTCATTTAGTAGTGGTTAAGTAAATATACATCCATGACGTTTAATATTTTGGCTTTCATTACTATACATGTTTATCTTTCTTCAGAAAAAATATCGACAAATTCAAAAATTTGAGCCGGGAGCCTTTGGTTGAGTTGACACAGAATGAGCCTCAGTATTATTGTCTCATTTCCAGTACAAATTTCTAAACTTTTTCAAATCAAGACACATTTACATTTACATCAACAGCAAAATGACTTGAGATATTAGACTTAAGATATCTTGTTTTCTGAAAAAAAAGGAAATGAAAGCTATTGACCATATTTGACCAAGATACAGCTATTTGAAATGGAATCTGAGGGTGCAAAAAAATCAAAATACTGAGAAAATCGCCTTTAAATTTGTCCAAATGAAATTCTTAGCAGTGCATATTACTAATCAAAAATAAGTTTTTTAAATACTTACGGCAGGAAACTTACCAAATATCTTCACAGAATGTGATTTTTACTTAATATCCTAATGATTTTTGGCATAAAAGAAAAAACTATCATTTTGACCCATACAATGTATTTTTGGCTATTGCTACAAATATACCCGTGATACTTAAGACTGATTTTGTGGTCCAGGGTCATATACAAAGCCGCTACTAAAGTCCATTGTGTGTTTAATATTTGTTCTTCGCACACCTACTCACCGCACTTCTCAACCACCTCTTTTGTCACAAGATCCTTCACTTCCTCCTCCTGACCAAATTAGATAAAGCGTTTAATCACAATCAAATCTTATTTGTAATCCATAAGGATAAATTCAATTCAAAAGGGCATTGTCAACATACACTGAGTCCTGGCTCCCCTTTTTCTCCTTTCATGCCCACTGTTCCAAGTTCCCCCTGCACAGATGGTATGTATAACTTTAGACTAAGCATGTTTTTGAATGGATAAAGTCCTGATAGAGTGAAGGATACAGTTATTTGTGTGTAGATGCCTTATTACATCCAGGCCTCTGAGGCCAGGGATTCCAGGAGGTCCCCGTTGACAGGCTTTTCCTCTGCCTCTCCTCCCTTTCTCCCCCTGGAAAGATCAAACATTTAAATCAACAATTACATTTTATTTTATTTTTAGAGTCATGCTGGTGTAAAAATAGCAACAGGCAGCGTCAGTAGCTCACCGAGTGCAACCATTTGATGTATAAAACGATGTGGATTTTTTAAATAACATAAATCTTTAATGGGTTTTACCACATATTTTAGTAAAAGACATCATTTATGTTATACTAAGCCATACCAGTCTTAATATCCAGGGTTCCCTTTAAGATCGTCTGCTGTGCTACAGCTCACCTTTACTATAGAGACTCTGTGAGTGCAGCTTTCTGAACCCTCTCTGTTCCTATCAACATCAAGGGATGCCTAATTGTGGCTAAAGGCGGCCGTAGCGCACTGTTTGGTTTGATAGCTCAAATCTTCATCTCAGCAGAAATAGCTCCTACCCCCCGTCTCTCTATCTCTCTCTCATCCTGTCTTTCTTGGGGTTAATTAGGGCCTTGTCCTCCTCCACATGAGATTGAGTGAGATATGAAGATGGCCGTAATTACACTGGCTTGACTGTTTATCCATCTATCTGTGAGGTCTGATGAATCACACAGACAGAGGAATAATAAATTCAGCTCAATTATCGTGTAGGTATTATTGTCTAAGTGTAGGTAGGGCGGGTCGTACCTTCGGCCCCACTTCGCCTTTGGGTCCAACCGGACCAGGCCGACCCGGAGCCCCATTAGCTCCTGGTGTACCTGGAGATCCTTTAAACCCTGTGAAACCTGGAAAACCAGTCGCACCCTGCGGAAAAATGGGTTAAAAATGATTTTGATGGTTTAAATGAATGAATTACAAATTAATATATTCATAAAACAGTTTAACAGTTCATGCCCTCATTTACATATATTAAAATTTGACACATGATAACGCAAGTACGCCTGTTGTGACATGATAACAGTGTTATTTTAGTATTATTTATTGATAGATTATTTATCTTTTTTATTTGCTTTTATTTTTTTATTTTAATTCTAGTTTTTTTTTTTGTTATGTGCTTCTGTCATTTTTGTTACTTTTTTAAAAATTAAATATTACGTTTAATTAGGTTACTTAGGTTTTTTATTGCCAAGGTAACATTTCTAATTTTAGTTCATTTACATTTTTCATCTTATATATTCACTGCTGTTCAAAAGTTTGGGATCTGTAAGATTTTTAATGTTTTGGGAGGAATCTCTTCTGCTCATCAAGGCTGCATTTACAGAAAAAAAAGTAATATTGTGAAATATTATTACAATTTAAAAAATAATTCAGCATATTAGAATGATTTCTGAGGGATCATGTGACACTGAAGACTGAAGTAATGACTGAAGAAAATTCAGCTTTGTTTGACAGAAATAAATTGTATCTTGAATTATTTTAAAATAGAAAACCATTATTTCAAATTGCAATAACATTTCACAATATTACAGTTTTTCTGTATTTTTGATCAAATAAAGAAGACATTAAAAATCGTACAGATTTAGTTCCAAACTTTTCAACAGCAGTGTGTATATATCTGGTCCTCACCCAAAAATACATGACATCAGAGGACTTTGAATATGTGATATGAATTATATGGTCTACTTTTATGATACTTTTATGGTACATTTTATGGTTTTGGTTTGTTTTGGAGCTTGACAGCTTAAAACAAGTTTAAAAGGCCATGAAAATGAGTAAATGATGATAGAATTTCAATTTTTGGATGAACTATTTGTTTTATTAAAAGATTTTGAATTAACACGGGTCGTATCATTTTTACCTTCTCTCCTTTTTGTCCAGGAGCTCCATCGAGGCCGTTCAGACCACTATCACCTTTTTCTCCCTAAACATTAACAATAACAATGAATCATATTGAGTCTTATCTTAATTAGGTTATCAATATCTGTATAGTGACTCACCTTTCGTCCCGGGATACCGTTTAGTCCTGGAATACCAGGCCTGCCAGGGTCCCCAGGATCACCCTTGTGTTTAACAATCAAAAGAAATGTCCTTAGTGATTTATTTAATCAAATTTCCCATTTTAGATGAAATTTAGCCAAAGATACCTGTTCTCCATCCAGTCCTGGACTCCCTATTCGACCAGGGAAACCTCTGAAGCCCTACAGAAGAATATGTGCTGTGATACAATGGTTATAGACAGATGCGAACTCATAAACTAAAGACAAGATTGACTTTTTATACCTTCTCGCCTTTAATTCCTGTATCTCCAGGTAAACCGGGCTCTCCAGTCTCACCCTGAATACACAAACCTAAGAGTTACTTAAAAAAAGCTCACAGGAAAGCCTACTTAATTATTTAATCATTCATCTAAATAATGTAGTTAGTAAGAAAGGTTAAGGGAACAGTGTCCTCCCTCTTAAGTACCCCTGTTGCTCAGAGAAATTTCTTATTAATTAATATTTCATTCAGATGATATATTCTCACCTGATCTCCCTTTCGGCCCTGCAGACCCATGTCTCCCTTATCACCTTTCTCACCATCCAATCCATGCTCTCCATTACGACCCTGTGACAAATCTCAGCCAATCAGTGGTATTTAACAAAAGTGATATCAGCAAAATATCTAAAAATGTCACATGAAACCATCACAACAACTAGGACGTAGGCTACCTTTTCCCCATTGGCGCCTGGCTCCCCTGGATCTCCCTAGGAAAATAATTGTACGTTCATTTCCAAAATGCACTTTCCACAGTAAAAAAACATTTAATCAGCAATATAGTGCATAAACTTCATAGTAGTGCCCTTTTGTGACCTTTTGTCCTACTGGGCCACGTGCACCAAAAGTCCCCATTCCTCCTTTAGTGCCAGCCTCACCCTTCAGCCCCTGAAATGACATGAAACAAGTGTTGGAAATTCACTTTATATGCTACAAATACAAGAGTGCATAATTCACTCAAAACGGCGTACACTACCAGTCAAAAGTTTTTGAACAGTAAAATTTTGAATGTTTTTTAAAGAGTCCTCTTCTGCTCAACAAGCCTGCAGTTATTTGATCCAAAATACAGCAAAGCAGTAATATTGTGAAATATTTTTATTTTTTAAAATAACTGCTTTCTATTTGAATATATTTTAGAATGTATTTTATTCCTGTAATCAAATCTAAATTTTCAGCATCATTACTCCAGTCTTCAGAGTCACATGATCCTTCAAACATCAGTATAATATGCTGACTTGCTGTTCAATAATTTTTTTTATTTATTTATTTATTATCAATATTTAAAACAGTTGAGTACATTTTTTTTTTCAGGATTCTTTGATGAATAGAAAGATCCAAAGATCAGCATTTATCTAAAAATACAAATTGTATTATTATAGAAATAAATACTTTTATTTAGCAAGGGTGCTTTAAATGTATCAAAAAATATATGGTGATGATAAAGGCATTTATAATGTTACAAAAAATTTCAGATAAATGCTGTTCTTCTGAACTTTCTATTCATCAAAGAAACCTGACAAAATTCTACTCTGCTGTTTTCAACATAATAATAAATGTTAGAATATTAGAATGATTTCTGAAGGATCATGTGACTGGAGAAATGATGCTAAAAATTCAGCTTTGAAATCACAGAAATAAATTACATTTTAAAATATATTCAAATAGAAAGCAGTTATTTTAATAGTAAAAATATTTCAAAATTTTACTGTTTTGGCTGTACTCTGGATCAAATAAATGCAGGCTCGGTGAGCAGAAGATACTTCTTTAAAAAAACCTTTTAAAAACTTTTGACTGCTAGTGTATAAAAAATACCTTTGCACCAGGTGGACCATCTTCCCCCTTCTCTCCTTTATCTCCATCAAATCCTGGAAGCCCACGTTCACCCTGCCATGAAAAACTCAGACTGAAGGTCAACATATATTGACCTGTATCTGTCCTGACAATTATTGTTGAGTTTGCACAGTCAAGTATGGCCGTTGTGGGAAACATTATAGTGAAATGAAAGAAATCTCACTGGCTCTCCTTTTACACCCTTATATCCTCTGGGTCCTGGCATGGAGAGAGGACTACCCTATAAATCCAGGAAACCAATATGGTAGTTGGTTTAAAAAATCTGAATAAACACCATGCAGGTATTCAATCTATGCTCATGCAGTCCTTACCTTGTCTCCTCTGTGACCAGGCACACCTTTGTCACCCTGTCAGTCAAAAAGTTTTGTCTTTATTCATTTTGTCTGGGATATATTCTAAACAACTGAGAATAAACTGAATGTCAAATAGGCTGTTAAAGGTTTCTAGGGTTGTAAGTGGTATTGTTTTGATGCTACAAACATTCACTGCATGTGAATCTGTAGTTATGCTAAATAAATAAGACCAAAATCATTCACAACTGACGTAGATTGTGACGTTAGTGCAAGTGTTTATGTCTGTAAAAAGAAAGTGCTGTTCACAGCAGTTTCAACCATATAAAGATTTAAAGAGAAGGCACTAGCAAGTCAATACAGAGAGAAGAGAAGCTCTGTGAGCACAGCAGAGCTGTCAAAGCTGCCTATAAGTCTTTGAGCTACAGAAAATGACCCTGGCAGAGTTGGCTTGGCTATTAATATTTAAAGTCCTTCTATCTTGTTGAACTTGTTTCGAATTTCGAACTTGTGATGGGTTAAGAATAGATACTCACCTTTTCTCCTTTCATACCCGTCATGCCTTTAGGACCCTTAATTAAAGAGAAAGGTCGAAGAGAAACGAGACGTTAACACATTGTACGAAATCATGACATCTTACTTTATCAAAATAGTCTATTGACCAATTCAGTACTGATCATTGCATGGGTGTACAAAAGATGTCTGAATGCAGTTACATTTATTCTTTTAGCTGATGCATTTATTTAAAGTAATTTCAAATTTTGAAGAAATGTCAAGCTGAGAAAGATAAGAAAGAAATTATATGTGAGATAAAGTAATTGTTACAAAATCACTTTGAATGCAGCAAGTTTTGCCCGATATTGTGTATCAAATGTTATATTATCAATATTCTGTTTGTCAATATTATCTATTTTTTCTAGAGAAAAAATAAATACAGCAAGATAAATAAAATAAAGAATGAATGAATGGATGGATGGATGAATTAAAAAATAATTTTAAATAATTAAAATGAATAAAATAATAATTTAAAAAGATAAAATAATAAAATTACTAAATAAATAAAATTAAATTAAATTCAAGTAAAACATTTAAGGGATGCTATAGTGACATTTGAGGATTTGAAGGCTGCTATAGTAAACAAATGAAAAAAGAATTTAAAATAATTCTAATTAAAAATAATTAAAATAAAATAAAATATTTGAGGTATACTGTAGCAACATTTTGAGGGATTTGAGGGGTGCTACAGTGAATTAATGATTTTTTTTTTAATTAATTTAAAATGAAATAAAATAAAATATTTGAGGGATGTTATAGTGACATTTGAGGGTTTGAGGGTTTGAGAAGTGCTATAGTGAATGAATGAACAAATGGAAAAATAAAATAAAATATAAAACAAAATAATAAAAAAATAATAAAGTAAAATATTTGAGGGGTGCTATAGTAAATGAAAAATAAATTAAAAATAATTCAAAATAAAAATGAATAAAATAAAATAAACATTTGAGGGATGCTATAATGATGTTAAAGGGATTTGAGGCGTGCTATAGTGAATGAATGAAAGAATGAAAATTTTTTAAATAACATTAAATAAAAAATAAATAAATAAATAAATAAATAAATAAAACAAAATAAAATAAATATTCGAGGGATGCCATAATGACATTTGAGGGGTGCTATAGTATCTGTCCATGGGTTGAATTCACATGTGACTTACCAGGAGACCTGGAGGTCCCTTGTCACCGACAGTGCCTTTGGGTCCCTTGTAATGTTGATAAAGAGTTGTTAAAAGCATTTACACAAAATTAACAGCAAATACCACAGAGAGAGAGAAAAAAACATTACACAATTTGAACACTAGGTGCTAAATTTACTAACAGACTACACCAGTACAAACTTTTAGTGTTAAAAACTACTGTCAGGAATAACTAAAGGGATGCAGTGAAAAATTAGCGTAATTTTTGCAGCTGACCGTACTGCATATGCATTTTTAAGAGTTTCCTTTCAGATGCAACATTTAAGGAGAGCGTTTAAATAAATCATGAAACGTGATTTAATAAGGCACCCCCAAATTTAACACCCCTTAAAAAAGTGTCTTAATGTCTTGTCTTAATTCATTTTGTGCTTGACATGACTGTAATAGTTGCTCATTTGGTTTTGGTAGATTGCATTGGCCATTATATTAATATTATATATTATATTCATTTGCACAATGTCAGTTGATCTTTTGCAGATCTTATATTGTGGTCTCACACAAATTTACCCTGCTCAGTAAATCTGGCACTAGGTTTGAGAAATCATAACTTCAGCAACAAGCTAATTTGATATTACAGGGAAAATATATGTATACAATCCAAAAGAGCAATTATCATAACATTACCCTGCGACCTGGGAGCCCAGATATTCCTCTGTCACCTTGTTCTCCTGGGATACTGTCTCCCTTATAATAGAAGATTTAACTTCATATATGTGTACATGTATTCTGGTAATGGCGAACATGAACATTACATGCAATGATTTACCTTTTCACCCTTAACCCCGGAGGGGCCAGGAGGACCCTGTAAAAAGAAAACCCAGCAAGTTCTTAGCTTATTCTAGTTCATCATTTTTCACTCCAGAGTAAATGTAGTAAAATACAGAGTAAACGCAGGAGCAGTACCTGCTGTCCAGGAGGACCAATTGCACCTGGACTACCAGATGAGCCATTCTTCCCTCGTCTCCCTCTCTCACCCTTAAACATACATTTAAGTTAATTTTTTGCTTTTAAGTAGCAAAATGCAATTGCATCAACAAAGTCATTACAATATGATAACTACTCAACACAGAGAGTGGGCTGACATTACCTTTCTACCTGGCTCTCCAGGGTCACCTGGTTGACCTCTGAGACCCGGTGACCCCGGGATGCCAGGGTTGCCACGAATACCCTGAATGCCCTGTGCTCCAGGTGGTCCTGGTTCTCCAGGCTCACCCTAAGTACACAACATTCAAATGTTAGTAAGCTAAGCAATCTCTATTACCTGTGTTTTAAAAAATCCATTCATTCCTTGTTTTGAATCCCCAAAAAACCTAAACAGTCTCAATTATCAAGCTGTTTTGATTTTCTGAGCAGTATAATGTCATATTGCTCAGGCCCCGCCCACGACTGCTGACGGACTGTCCCGTATTAGCATATTACAGCCCTCAGCCAGGTGTTCCTGCCATTTTCTCCACGTGCGTGCAACTGTAGCGACAACTTTTCATAAGCAATGCAGGACATTGTGGATTAGTTTTGTTTTTGATGTTAATGTGCCAACGAATGCACAAAAAACAGAAGAGAGGGGCGGGGTGAGCAGAGCTCATTATCATTTAAAGAGGCATGCACCAAAACTGGTCGCTGTGAACAGAGCTGTTTGTTTCCGATATTTCACAAAGACCCTAAAGTATCATACCAAGTTATGGAAAATGGACATCGGATGTCCCCTTTAAACCAGCTAACTGGGGGTACACAGCTTTAATCAAATCACCTTTTGTCCTGGTGGACCAGCTTGACCAATTGGCCCACGGTGACCATTTCCAGGTTCTCCCTGAAAAGAACACATAAACACATCAAATTAAGCTAAAGAAATATGGGATAAACAGTTATTAACACAAAGGTTAAAATGAGTGTACCTTCTGGCCTTTTTCACCAATCTCCCCCTGCGTAAATTCACAGATGATCAGCCACTCACAAACACAGCTTTTAGAGGGCAAATAACAAAAAGAGCTCGGAAGTTCCTTGAATATTAATAAAGACATTAAATCCATTTCAGGAATGGAGGAGTAAAAATAAAGCCCTGGGGGCATCAAAACAAGCGGAACGGCACTGCTGAAATTCCACCCACCCGGTTTGATTGACAGTAATAACTTCCTAACATTGTGAATGAGGAGGCGGGATGTCGTATGTGTGGGTGAGGTGCAGTCCAATCAGGAAGCAGGAATGATTATCTAACAGACTTTGGTTTGGGAACACACAGAGCTTAGTCACTAATAAGAGCTGACGAGAACATTGCTCGAATAACATCATTTATCAAGAGGGGACTATCATGCTTATTAGTAAGAACAGATCGTTCTGACTTATAATGGAAAAAATTGGCTAACCTTAGGGCCCGGTTTTCCATTTTCACCTGGAGGTCCCTGTACAGGAAAGGTAACATGCACATACAATGCATAATTTGTTTATTTACAGATACACATAATTAAAATGGGTCCAAAATATAAGACATGGAAATGTGAAATAACATGGAAATATATATATATATATATATAATTTGTGTATATTTGTGTGTGTGTGTGTGTGTGTGTGTATGTATGGCTCAATCAAAATAGATTTTATACAATTATAATATAGTTAAGGTAATTATAATATAATATAATATAATGTAATAATACAGTTAAAGTCAGAATCTGCAAAATGTTAATTATTTAACCAAAATATCAGGGATCGTACAAAATGCATGTTATTTTTTTATTTAGCACTAACCTGAATAAGATATTTCACATAAAAGATGTTTACATATAGTCCACAAGAAAAAACAATATATTGAATTTTTAAAAATGGCTCTGTTCAAAAGTTTACATACAGTTGATTCTTAACACTGTGTTGTTTTAATTTTTGTGTATTTGAACCCTTTTCAACAATGACTGTTTGATGTTCAGATGCATCTTTTCACACTGAGGACAGCTGAGGGACTCATTTGCAACTATTACAGAAGGTTCAAACGCTCACTGATGCTCCAGAAAGAAAAACAATGCATTAAGAGCCAGGGGGTGAAAACTTTTGGAATTTAAAGATCTGGGTACATTTTTACTTATTTTGTCTTCTGGGGAACATGTAAGTATCCTCTGTAGCTTCTGAAGGGCAGTACTGAATGAAAAAAAAATATGGTATTTAGGCAAAATAGGAAAATTTACACATCCTCATTCCTTTCAAAGGTTTTCACCCCCCTGGCCCCTTCAACTATTATTTTCTCTTGTGGACTATTTGTAAACGTCTTTTATGTTAAATATCTTATTCGGGTCAGTACTAAATAAAAAATCATGAATTTTGTATGATCCCTATTATTTTTTGTAAAACAATTAACATTTTGCAGATCCTGCAAGGTGTATGTAAACTTTTGACTTCAACTATATAATATAATTCAATGACACATTTTATAATTATAGAATATACTTACCTTTAGATAATCACAGTGGGAAATACGGGGCTCCATGTCTTCATCTCGGTCTGTCTCTCCCATCCTCTCTCTCTCCATCCTTTCTCTTTGTCTCTCCCATTCTATTCTTTGTCTCTGTAACTGTCTCTCTCTCTCCTCCTTTTCCTCTTCCTCCATCTCTGTCTCTCTCTCTAGCTCTCTCTCCCTTTCCAGTTCTTCTTGTCTTTCTCGTTCCAGTTCCATCCTTTCTTTTTCCATCTCCTCTCTCTCTCTCTCTCTCTCTAGCTCAAATTCTTTCTCTGTTTCCTTGCTGCCTGTCTCCTCGTCACCATCACCTGAACTGTATTCCTTGGTCTCAGTCACACCATCCTCTTCCTCCATGTCCCACAGTGCCTCAGTTGTCTTTTCCTCTTCAAGGTAGACTTTGTCTTCTTCCTCCTCTTGTTCTTCCCTCTCTTGTTCTCTGTACATCTCTGTCACAGGCTCAGGGTCTTTGTTTTCTTGCTTATTTTTCTATAAGAGTGACAGAAAAACAAAGTTGTGGCTGTATCACTTTCCAAGGCATTATTGAGTTAACTTCATGTAATTATTTTAAAGGGATAGTTTACCCAAAAATGAAAATCTGCTGAAAAACATTTTAGATTATGGACTGTTTTGCACTTTACAAGACATTAAATGGTGGACTGGAGTCGTGTGAATTACTCGTGGATTATTGTGATGTTTTTATCAGCTGTTTGGACTCTCATTCTGACGGCGCCCATTCACTAGAGAATATCCATTGGTGAGCAAGTGATGCAATGCTAAAATTCTCCAAATCTGTTCAGATGAAGAAACAAACTCATCTACATCTTGAAAGGCCTGAGAGTGAATACGTTTTCATTTTTGGGTGAACTATTCTTTCAATTTCTATGAATTCCTCTTTTTTTAATGATTAAACTCACTCACATTTAGCTTCTTTTTGCCTCGTGCACCTGAGGTGGACCGCTAAAGGAAGATGAGATGACAAAATTTGACTTTGTTCCCTCAATTTCCCTCCATTACATCATGCACTCACATCTAGGATGAGGTTACCAATGATAAGCACTAAAAACGTCACTGTAATTCAAATTTCATCACCTTAGATCCTTGTTTGTAACGGTTTTGTCCTCCAGGTGTTCCAGGCAAGTAGGCCTACAGAAGACATATGCGATTTGTGCTTCTTTAAGATGCTAATTCTATGTGCAAACGCAAATGAAATTCTTCTGTCAAAACATTAGGTGGGCAGTTATGAAAAATATGTTTTACCATGTGCTCAGATGAAGGGGCGCTCCTCTTCACTTTAGATTTTGCAACTTCCAGGCTGCTATTGTGGGACAATCTCACCTGTTTATACCCAAACAGTCTTACAAACAGGTACATTTACATCATACTGTATTTAATTATTAAATCAATTATTTAAAATAATGCAAGTCAATTTAGGCACACTCTAAATTCTGGGTGAAATATGGACAAACCCAGCGACTGGGTTCTTCTGATCCAGCGGTTGGGTTAAATGTTTAACCAAACACTGTAGGTAGTTTTATTTAACTCCACTATTGCTTAAAAATTAATATATTTCTTGCTTAAACTGAACCCAAAACAGGTCGGAAATGAACATTTATTAATAATTATAAATCGCTTAAACGTTTACCTTTTGATTATTGATGATGCCTCTAGTAATTATGTGTCTGACTTTTAATTTACAATTAAACCTTAATTTAAAATTACAACCTGTTCTGGGATCATTTTAAGCCAGCCAAATATCATTTTTTTAAACATTAGTTAAGTTAAATAAAACTACCCAGAAGGCTGTGTTAAACATTTAACCCAACCACTGGGTCAAAACAACCCAGTTGCTGAATTCATCCATAATTTACCCAGTGCTGGGTTGTATTTAACTCAGCAATTTTTATAGTGCATCAAAACATTATAATGTACATTATGAAATAATTTGATTTCTTTTTTTATTTTGATATTTGCTGCAATAAGCAGTGTTATTAAAATACTTTTTTTTTTAACTGGTAACACTTTACAATAAGGTAAATCATTTGATAGCAATGCATTTTTACAGAATTTATTAACCTAGTAGATAAAAATGTTCATGTTCATATTAGTTCATTAACTAATTTAATCTATTAGTAAATGTTAATATTAACATCAGCTAACATTAATAAATGCTTTATAAGTATTGTTTATTGTTAGTTCATGTTAACTAATGTAGTTAACAGATGTTAATATGAAACCTTATTGTAAACGGTTACCAATTAACTTATAATGGAATATCAGCTGATAAATGTAAATATCTAATATTGTCCAATAATTGATATGATACCAGTTTGTTTTATCAATATAATTAAAAATGTAATTAAGCAAGAATTAAACAGACATAACACACAATAAAGACTCAGAAACGGGTTAAGATTGGTTTAGGAAGAACACATTTACTGACAGACATGCACAAACAGATAAAATATGATAGAAAAGCAATATGCCATTGAATTTCACCAGTGAAAACAGGTAGCACATTATGTTACCGCAAATGAAAAAGTAAATATGCAGACAAACAAAATACAATCTTTTTTCAGTCTTATCAATAAATAAGGAACTGATGAACAAATCAATGTTGAATGAGCTGTCAGGGCAAATGATTTGATTCTCTATTGAAACAACCAAAGAGCCGTTCATGTTATAGATGATTTAGTTTGTATTTGTTCAGTAAGTGTAAAGACAGCACATTACAAGATCTGCTCTTTGTGTTTATACTGGGCTGGTCTCTCTTCAGAGAGTGCTGGTGGTTCTTCTCAATCTATCAAAGGCACTGCAGCATACTGAACGCTAGTGGTGGTGGAGGCAGCATGGACGAATGACATCATCATTGTGCGGCGGGAAAGGAGGCTCTCCCAAAGTAATGCCGGCCAGTCAGATCCTCCCCCTCTTTTACCCTTCACAGTTTCTACACACTTGAATGTCTCTCTTACAGAGTTTAGGGGAGCTCCTGTGTTAAGAAAATAAATATATTAAAGAAAACCTGTAGCTGATCTGTAAGAGCGACTATGAAGCGCATTTAATGTCATTCTGCATTGCAAGTGCACAAATGAGAGGAATCATGACTGAAAATCAAGTGCAGTGCATGCTGGGATGCCAGTGTGTTACTTCACAATGATTTTTTTTTTAATACATATTCTTGAAACTCACACTGTACGTTTATGCATTGAAGCTGGTTGTTTAAAATGCATTTGGACTTTCGTTTGCACTGGTGAAATTCACTGATGAAGTGAAGACAATTATTTCATCATGCAATCAAAAAACAACTCAAACGAATTAGGTTGCAATAAGCTGAAATATCCAACAAACATGCTAAAAGAAAGATTTCCAAAGCTGTAGTTAGTTCATGCTTCAAATTAAAGACACATGCAAGTCTTGGAATATAATGGAGCTAAAAGGCAAAAGAGACAGAAGCCAGAAAGCAAAATCACAGACAAACTCTTACCTCCTTTCCAGTTTGTGTTGTATTTAGCACTGATAATAATGTGGTTTCAGGTGGCTTCTGTAAAACGTGTAAAATTAGTTGATGTGTATCATATGCAATAAACTGCTGAAATTAAATTAAATTAAATTTAACAAGTACCTGCTCTGTGATTTTTGATGAAAGCAGGGGACTCGCTGTTGTTGTGTGAACCATCTGAAAGCACATTGAGATGATAAGTTAAAGTAATAAATAAATAAAGTAATGTAATGTACATAATAATATAAAATATACCAAAATATACAAAAACTACGGTTAAAAAATTATTAAATTTTAAAAGATTTTTTAAAGAAATCACTAACGCATTAAACTGACCATAAGTGACAGTAAAACGACATTGGTGATGTTACAGAATATTTCCATTTCAAAAAACCTACAAGTTTTCTCTAAAATATTAAGCGGCACAAATGTTTTTAAACACTGATAATAGAAATGTTTCTTGAGCACCAAATCAGCATATTATAACGATTTCTGAAGAACTGAACTTGTGCAAAAAATATTGTTTACATGGGTGAAATTCTGATAAAGCAATTATTTTGTCATGCAAAAAGTATTAAAATGATTTCTAAAGGACCACGTGACACCAAAGACTGGAGTAATGGCTGCTGAAAATTCAGCTTTGCATCACAGAAATAAATTACATTTAGAAATATATTAAAATAGAAATCAGTTATTTTAAACGGCAATAATATTTCACAATATTACTGGTTTTGCTGTATTTTTAATCAAATAAAAATGCAGTACAGTAAAAATGTACAGTAGCTGAACGCTAGTGTATATTCTTACCAGTGTGATCTCCTCTGGAGACTGTGTAATCGGAGAAGTTTCACCCTGTGTAAATTTTAACATTTTTTGAACAGCATTTTTTTGAATAGCATCCTATTCAACCATACCCATTTGAAATGATTGGTAATATTAAAAAATATATATATATCAGACACTCTTACCTCATTTTCTTGTGTGTATATAGCTGTTGTTGCTGAGTATTTTAGCTGAGGACAAAAAAATACTCCAACATATTGTACAACCATTGTACTGATAAAAACATTATTCCACTGTAATATCTACTCATCTAAACTGTGACTGTGTCAACAGTATAGCTTTCAATTGTGTACATCTGTTGTGATCAGATTTGGTTTTAATAATACTCACCTCCTTCCCTTCGCCCTCCTCCTCCTCTCGAGAGGGAAAAGGCTCTTCCGTGGGCAGCTCGTCCTGATATGACACAAACAAAACATTCAAAAATCGATGTGAAAAGTTCACCAAAAAAAGGCTTCATTGTGTAAAACACTCCCTTGATGAAAGATATAAACTGAAAGCAAGTGTTGAGAGATTGTGAGAATAATTACTCAACATTAATTAGAAATGTTGTCATTACGGTTTCTTATTTTGGCTGTGGAGTGGGAGTGATATATTAAGGCCCTGTTAAGTGTGACGTGAGCGGCGTGATTGGACTCTCGGTGTGGGTGTGAGCGAGGGAGATATGAGGTAAACTCAGGTGATTAGCGTAGGTTGACATGTCAGTTCCCATTCAATTAATTACAAACATGTCAACACGTTATAGACAAAAACTTATGTAGATTATGAATCACATCAGTGTATTTGTCGTCATCAAGGTGTCTTACATTAGATTTCACAGTAGGATCATGTGACAGACTTACCTCATATTCATAATCGCCGTCGTCGTATGATGCTTCCTCAACCTCCTCTTCTATGTGGTCTTGATCTTCCTGTAATTTACAGTAATAAGAGAAATTATTTCTGCCTTCTAATGATCAAGGATAATTAGACAAAACACTGTCAGTGAGAATTAAAAAGTTAATTCACTACTAGAGACATGATTTACAGACACATTAAAGACTAAAATAAATAACAACACTTGTAAACATGCTTCATGGAGAATTGAAGTGGTTATAATTCACCAGATATTCAATTAAAATCATACAGGTTAAAGGTGAGCAAATGGTGACAGAATATTAATTCTTCATTCTTTTACTAGTAGTAATGACTATGATTAGTGAAATTTGTAGCATATTTGTTAGATTAATTACACATTATGATTATGGGCAAAAAAATGGTGCATTTAAAGGGGTCATCGGATGCTAAGTTCACTTTTTCATGCTGTTTGAACATTAATGTGTGTTGGCAGTGCATGTATAAATCTACCCTATAATGATAAAAATCCATGCAGTGGTTTTTAATTAATCTGTAAAAATAATAT
>JAHKKF010512908.1:6519-28568 GCA_019740295.1 Labeo calbasu | reverse complement strand
TTTAAAAATTACAATTTATATACCTTTTAACCTCCAACACTCGTCTTGTCTAGCTCTGCATGAACTCTGTGCATTCCAGTTCATGACAGTTAGGTTAGGTCGAAAAACTCTCATCTTACTTTTCTCCTTTAATTTCAAAAACGTCCTACATCGTTGTTTTACCTTTTTTTGTAAAGGCCGTTTGGTCTTCTTTGCAAGTTTCCTTTGTAAACACTGGGTCTATACTTCTGCCGCGATGTAGGATGATTTTGAAGTTGGAGGAGACAATGAGAAGGGAGTTTTTCGACATACCCTAACTGTCTTGAGTTCACGCAAAGCTAGACAAAGACGAGCATTTAAGCTTAAAAAGTATAAATTGTCTTTTTTTTTTAGAAAATAACAGCCTCACTAGGTAAGACCCTCCTTCCTCGGCTGGGATCATTTAGAGCCCTTTGAAGCTGCAACAGCATTCTGGAAGTTCACACTCGGGGGCATCACAGAAGTCCACTACATGGAGAGAAATCCTGAAATATTTTCCTCAAAAAATGTAATTTCTTTACGACTGAAGAAAGAAAGACATGAACATCTTGGATGACAAGGGTGTGAGTAAATTATCTGTAATTTTTTGTTCTGGAGGGGAACTTTAACTCACTAGCAAATTTGGCAGGTTATAACTAGGTCATTTTATGGAAATGTCAATTTTTCTGTCTTAGCCTTTACAGAAATAATGCACTTGAAAAACACTTCAAGGTTGCAATTTCTTCATATTTTAAAATAAAATATATTATTTAAACAATTACACCTTCTTGAGCCATCAATGTGGCAAAATTAGTTTTTCAATTATTTATATAGAATTTTTGTATTTATCCAAACTTAGCTGCCCATTCTCAATGGGAAAGTGCTCAAGCAACATCGCTGAAAAAAGTTGCTTGGCAACATTGCTTAAAAAAGTTGTCCCGTGCATCATCACCTTCAGTGATGCCACTTTGTTCATTCTTGAAGTGAACTTTTGCCTGTATACTTGTGATTGTGTTCCCGGTTTTGGACTGCTGCCATAAACTTGAGAACAAGAGTACAAAATGACGCACCAAATGTGCAATACCTGCTTCTTTTCCAGTGTGTGACTAAACCGCCTAGGAGACAAAACCACTTTTTCTAAACCATTCTCATTTTAATTTTTTTATGGATGTCACTGAAATTAGTAAATTCAGTATGCTGACTGTTGTGAGGATATAAATTGTCAGCCTGCTAATCTTCAGCTGGTTTACTACTAAACACTTATACTTTGGGGTGTGGTATATTTGGAAATTACAACAAATTAAATTCTGTTTTATAAGAGAAGTCATAGAGAATTTGCTTTTTATTTCTACTGCATTGTTATTTTTAGTTTCTTATAAATACATTTTCATGGTATTCACAAACAATGATTTACTGTCATAAAACTAAAAATTGTTTTACTGTCATAAAAATTTCAAACTCTGCAGATGATGAATTAATTACACTGGACTTCACCCACACCCGCCCAGATAGTCATCATCTGCAAGTGTCGTAAGCGTGTGTGTGTATGTGTGTGTACTGTATGAGTAATGCTGCATGACTCCTTGAGTTCTCTGCTGCTTCCTAAATAAGCATGACAATTATGTCAACTGGAAGGTTTCGGCTTCACTTGCCTCTAAAAATATACAAAGCATATGATTGGTATTTGTGATAAAATGGTAGAGTTCTTAGCAATTACTTCCTTTTTCTTACACTGCTTTTTTCTTGGAAAAGATCAGTATAATACTGCAAAATGAAACACACTTTTAAAATTATTATCCTGTATGACACACACAATTCCCACCACCATGCACTCACCAGATTTGCTCAGGCCAACAGGGTCATCTGGTGGCCACTGTTTGTCCTGTACCAGTTTGAGCTGGTCCAGGGCAGCGCTAGGAGAGTCGTCTCCTCCCAGATCATCGTGAAGGTCCACCAGCAGGTCAGAGGACATGATGGTCCTCTAAGACAACACAATTCACACACATCGGTTAGACACAGAACAGCACATTACAATACCATAAAATGTTATACCAAGGTCTGGGAAAGCTCAGCTGCCCACACACTAGGGGCCTGTCTGCCCAGCATAAGCCTGGGTAAATGCAACATTTTCACACGTGCACACTTGCATGTTCAGTGACTGACTGACTCACATGAGTGACCACAATGACAAATGCTGATCAAGTCGTCTGAGTTTGTTTCGTAACTCAGTCTCGCTATCTATGAATCTACCCGCCATAAAAACTACTTAACAGAAGTAGCTTTAATAACACAGCACAGTATTGACATAACACATCATTAGAAACTAAGCTGATTTTGTTTTCTGGCTTAGATACTAATTCATACTTTGCTTTAAAAGTTATTTGTTTTTTCGTTATTTAAAGCATAGTGGAGTTAATTTCTTTATTGTAATAATGTCACATTAAAAAAAACAGGTAAACTGTTGCATTAAATTTTTTTTAGAAAGCATGATTAAATATAATTCATTTACAGATTACATAATCTCTAGCTGCTCTTCAATGTGCAATCCATCGAAAGCAAACTACCACCAACATTTAATATAATTTGTTCTTTCTAAAACATTACATAGCGCATTTATTTGAAAGCTTGGCGACAAATTTCATTGACAAAATTATGCAGTGGACTAATAAAGCAGCAAAAACAGTAAACAGCCTCACTAGCATTGCATTAATGGAACAGTTCACCCGGAAACGCACGTTTGAGCTTCAGTGGTTATGTGCTGAGCTCTATGTATGTGTGTTGATCACTATTTATATGCATATGTAATATGCAATACATGCAATAAGAGTCTACATTAAATCTGGACTTTCAGTGGAGAGACAGAAACCTCTCAGGTTAAGGAACATCTTAATTTGTGTTTCAAAAATTAACCAAAGTCTTATTGGACTGGAACAACATGAGGGCAAGTTATCTTTTTGAGTGGTCTATCCCTTTAAATCTTTACACTAAGCAACAGACATTCCAACATTAAAGCACATAAAACATGTTTTTATTTGCCACAGCCATAATGATCACAATATCTATCTTCTCATGTTCGCACATTAGTGTTAGTTGTAAGTGTTGGCAGGCTCAAGCTTTGTGGAATTAATTGCTAATAATATTATTATTTCTTATGTTATGATTACATTCTGTACTAATTTTTTAAGTATTAAAATATAGTGGCATTGTGAATGTGCTATATTTTTTAATCTGCTTGTGTATAGCCATAGGGCTACTAGTGCAGGCGTCAGTAGGGCTCAGACAGTGATTTGCTGTGACAGTCCCTCGCTTTGGTGCCGCACGGCAATGTGGCCGTCCAGCCGAATACTGACAAGAATTCTCGGTTTCACCCTTTGCTCCTATTTATATCCTCAACCCTTGAAGAGCCAGTTTAGCATTCACTCACATTTGTAACAGCCTTTATTCTGCTATGACATCCATATCTTTAAATAATGTGATAACAGCGTTCAGGTGACACAACCCAGGTTATTTATCTGTGGCTCTGATTAAAGAACATCTCCATTATCTATCTTTGCTGTAAAATACTAACCGCAGTCTTGTTATAGATTGCTTATGGTCAAAGCAATCATACAGAAAAGCTCTTATCATTCTTAGTTTGCTAGTTAGACTATCGCTAATGTCAATGCTTAATCATATATCTTTTGGCTTTAACCAAACAGCACCCGTCCTGTTCCTCTCTACAGTGCATTCTAATTCATTACCCATTTCAAAAGATCATCAGCAAAAACAATGCGCCTCATTCACAGTTGTGCTTTCAAGGCTGCACTCAGTGAATCAACCAGCACTTCAGGCAGAAACAAAGACCCTAAAGAGAGCTAAAAACAAGAGACCTAAAGAAACCCTAACACCTTTAAAATCAACTTAATACACGTTTTAAAATATTAACACTACAATATAAAGCAATAATTGCCAGAATAAAATTAATAGCTTGTGTTTTCTCATGTACAAATGAGCTAATAATTATTAAACAAGGTACAATCTAAGATTTTCATCTTATGAACAATACTACAGGTAAAAATATTGGGATCTGTGCTCATAGCTTGATTTCTGCCCATACACACGGTAGTTTATCTGTGACTGGTCAATAATCCTTATTGCTCTAACATTTCTTATTCAAAAGCTACTAAACGTCTGCTAAAAAAATGCAAATATGATAATTATCAGTTCTGTTTCAAGTATAGCCAGATGGTTCAGATGTGTTCAGCTGACAAACACAGTGAGATGCCATAGAATCATCTGCAGAATGAAGCAGATGAAAGCAAAACTAAGTGTGGGGTGGTCTAGAGCTCAATGGCGTCATGTGATTCTGTAAAACTCTATGCAGGGTCGCCATTCACATATAGGTCCAAGGGAGAGAAAAATATAACAAATGATCTCTGCATGCCTCATTTTAGCAAATGGGTAGATTAACTGTGATAAGGTAATTTGGTAGGAAGGATCTGAAGAATTGGCTTCACTAATTCATTCTACATGGCCCTGCAGTGAAACAAATGTTTTTTGAAAGCATAAATATTTTTTGTAAGTCTCTCAATTAAAATGAGGTCATAAAAACTGCACAAACAATAATAATAATAATAATAATAATAATAAAAGAACGATTGGCTGTTTAAAATAGTTTTAAATGAAGTATACCATGTTACACTGCAGTACATGTCAACACTGCATGTACTATAAACAACCACAGTACAGCCAAGAATTTATTATTATTTATCTCATAACAATACTACCGGGAAAAAAACTATGTGTGCTTTATCCGTGACGGGTCTTCTGTCAGACAACATAACCGCCCATGTACTTTCAGCTTTCAAAGTATTTTAGGTGAATGACAAACGTTTACTGTCTTTTTCATCGTCTGACGTAACTAAGCGTCTAGACTCCTGCTCAGTGTCGAATTCCCCAGCGTTTCTAGGGAAACGCAACATCTGGACACGTACCCGTGCGTTTACTCAGCAAGAACAAAGTCAACATGCAGGCATGCGATTTAAACAATCTGCAACAGTTTGGGTCCCAGTGATGGAGTTAAAGCAAGAAGCCAGATGCCGCACATATTTCTCGTTATGATCAGTCGACAGTCTGCTAAGCTAACTAGCTGCAAACCTGTTTCATCTTGACTTGACAGAACGGAAATTCTAACAAGTGTTGCCCTGGCGTATGACTAGAGGCGTATGCGGAGCAGAAAACAAAACGCTGAGCAAAACCCTACAGGTATTATGA
Source organism: Labeo calbasu (assembly GCA_019740295.1). Taxonomy (NCBI): domain Eukaryota; kingdom Metazoa; phylum Chordata; class Actinopteri; order Cypriniformes; family Cyprinidae; genus Labeo; species Labeo calbasu. The sequence goes on along the minus strand of JAHKKF010512908.1, from coordinate 23,318 downwards.
ATCAAATATGGAGATATGTATTTACCTAATTTTCAGCGCTCCCTATTGAAGTCTTCACAACTCTGCCAATCTTGCAAATTTCATTCGGCACTTCCGGTTTGCGATCCGTGTAGTTCAGTGTAAACGGCCCGGATGCGGGAGGAGAACGCATGACCACGCCCCCAAGAATGCGCGGTTGTTATAAGCATTGGTTTTTGTAAACAACAGGTAAAATGACCCGTATATAGAAATGATAAAGCAAACGTACAAATGTGTGTTTTACCCTTTGTGTTTTCAGTCAGGTCTCTTCTATCATATTGTGTTTAAATGAGTTTGATTTGTGGCAGGGTCAGAAATTAACTTTTCCATTAAAGGGCAATATTTACCCTCTGGAATTGATTTCCAGGGGCATTTTTTACATCTGTGAAGGAAATTTTTATAATCACCTAATTATTATGAAAACCATATGTTGCTTTGATTGTTTAAAATTGAATCTTAATTATACATTTAAAAAACAGGAGCTCATATGGCTGCAGTATTATGACAAAAATCATTATTGTACATTATTGCTCTTTATATTGTTGTTTGTAAAACGTTTTTCCTTCACTTTTCCTTCATTTTCACATTTCATTTTAATCGCAACAGCAGTAATACGTTGTTTAATTGTGCAGGGGCATTTTTTGGCCTTTTGTCTTGAATTTATGGGGCATTTTTGTTCACTTTGATGGCATTTTTGCCACAAACCCTCATTAATTTTCGACCCTGATTTGTGGATATTAAGTCTGCTCAATTAAGTAGATTGCCAAGAAACTGCTTTACATTTATTTTAGCACCATTTTGGTGTGAACTACAGAAATCCATTGATGAGAGGATTCAATGATCAGTTGCAACGCATCACAAATTCTTTTGGAAGAGGAAAAACTATTTTATTGAAGGAATCTTAATTACCATTTTGTACATTTACATACATAATCATGTATGTACATTTACTAATAGTAAACTTTATGGCATAGCATCTTTGATTTGTGTTCTAATCACCCTCAAAATTGTCATCAGTCACGTCACTGTTCCTTCTCTATTTTTGTATGGCAAGAACCTGATATTTAATTTCAGAATTAAGTCAAAATTACATCTGCCTCATTATAAAGAAGAGGCCTGTCCATTCTCACTCTCAATACACAAAGAAACTCCAAGCTCACACATTGGTATCAGCATACAAAGAATTCAGGTTTATTTATCCATTTGCAGGTTTGATCACAAGTGTTCATTTATTGTGTGGCAAAGGTGTTTTTCCAGCTAGAAAGTTCACTCATCATCTACTGAGCCTGTTTTGTCAATGACTTTTTTCATCCAGCGACGCATACGGAATAAGTGCGTGTAGAATCCATATTTGCCATCGCGGTCACAGCCCTCACCCCACGACACAATGCCGATCTGATACCAACGTTTATCTGTAGGGCTCTGTGGGTAGTAATGGATTTTAAAAGGAAAAAATGTTTAAATATAGCAGTCCAACAAACAGACCTTATAGTTCACTGAAAAGTCAAACTTTTTTGAGGAGAGAAAAGCATATTTATAAGCATTATTATACCTTCATCACAAATGGTCCGCCACTGTCTCCTTCACAAGCGTCACCTCTTTTTGTATCATCTGGCTGGTAACCTGAAAAGGTAATGAAAGATTACCTTGTTGTGACACCTGAGTGCAAAGCATCACAGAAACTCTCAGCAACTGAATTGTTATATTATGTGTATTACCAGCACAGAACATGTTGTCAGTGATGATGACCGAGGTGGAATTGCGACAGATGCTCTGATCCACGATGGGCAAGTGAATCTGTTGCAGCACTGATGGAAGATTCGTTGGATTAGAGGTCCACGATTCCCTGAGGTTCCCCCAGCCAGTTACACGGCCCTTATAACCTGCAAACATCAAACTTCAGAGAGAAAATCAGTCAATTACAGCTATATGTATACCATAGATATGTATATTTATATATGTATACTGTCAGTTTGTTCTAAAGTTATGCTAAAATGCATTTTCCATACATTGTTGTTTCCCAAAAAGCTGTGTTCTTGGTAAGTTTCACCTTAAATAAAAGTAAACAAATCCATAAAATGACCCCCTTCAAGAGGTTAGCAACCATATGGTGTGAAGTCTCAAAACTGGCATGAAATAAAAATCTATTTTTTAAATGCATGTTATTAATCTTATTGTGCATGTTTTATTGAACTTCTTGAATCGTTTGGTCTGCTGAAACTCCACCTCAACCATCAAACATATCTATATTAAACAAGTGTATTTTCTTACGTCTTTGAAACGCTCTTGGTGGGCAGACAAACAGGGTGGATCTCATTTGTAAAGGCAACAGGCTTCTTCATGTGCAAAAGAGCAATGTCTCGGTTCAGGTTTTCTTTCCAGTTATATTTGGGGTGGACAATGATTTCATCAATGGCCACAATCTTCTCAGTGCCCCTCTCATATCTGACTCAGAAAGAAACAGGATAGGGTTTAAAACAGCTTAACTTTATATAAACTGAGGTTTAATGACCGTTTTTAGGGCTCACTTGGTACGAGAGTGTTTTCCAAGGCGGACGATAATATCATTGATGGTGAAGTTTTTGTTCCAGGGTGGGTAAAGAATGCAGTGAGCGGCAGTAAGAATCCATTCATCACTGATCAGACTGGCTCCACACAGTAGCTCCTGAGGACTACGCTTATACAACATCACCTGCCTGCATATAACATCAAACACAACATACAAAGCACAGCATTAGCTGTCAACATGATCAATAATGCCAAGATATTTAAAAACAGTCCCTGTGTTGTATTTACCATGGAGCACTGCCCATTTCAGCCTCCTCTCCTCCTACTATTCTGCTTCCAGAGTATGACATCAGCAGCTCCTTCTCGTTCTTATCTTCTTTGCTGATCTTCTCAAACAAGGGGCGGACTCCACACTCTGACAAAAGACATTTTAATCATCTTAATTATCAGCTGATTATACAAGAACTCAAACTTCTAGTGATAACATCCACAAAAAAGATGAAAGTGAAGGCATCAGACTCTTACCTTGTTCTCCATTACCAAAGCTACGGGGACTAAAGAAAGTTCTCCTTTTGTCTCCGAGAGTTGTTCTCTCCCGACCACCTGATTCCTCAACAAACTTGTCCAAAGGGTCATCTGAAAGTAAATGACAAAGACAGAATGATGTTCAGCGTGGGTTTAGTGGTGTGTTTATGATTTATTCAGAGTGACATTTAATCAAGTTTAATGGTCCTAGTGAAAAAATACTAAAATGTGTTTGTGCCAAGTATACTTAAAATACATTTACATATTTACAGGTGAGGAATCACCAAAATGTTAATTATTTTACCAAAATAAGAGGGATCATACAAAATGCATGTTATTTTTTATTTAGTACTGACCTGTATAAGATATTTCACATAAAAGATGTTTACATATATTCCACAAGAGAAAATAATAGTTGAATTTATAAAAATGACCCTGTTCAAAAGTTTACATCCCCTTGATTCTTAATACTGTGTTGTTACCTAAATGCTGTGTTTTTTGTTTTGTTTTTTGGATTAGTGATAGTTGTTCATGAGTCCCATGTTTGTCCTGAACAGTTGAACTGCCCACTGTTCTTCAGAAAAATTCTTCAGGTCGCACAAATTCTTGGTTTTTCAGCAATTTTGTGCATTTAAACCCTTTCCAACAATGACTGTATGATTTTGAGATCCATCTTTTCACACTGAGGACAACTGAGGGACTCATATGCAACTATTACAAAAGCTTCAAATGCTCACCGATGCTCCAAAAGGAAACACGATTCATTAGGGTAAATTTAACTTATTTTGTCTTCTGGGAAATGTAAGTATCTTCTGGAGGGCAGTACTAAATAAAATAAAAAAAGATATTTGGGCAAAATAAGAAAAATGTGCACATCTTCATTCTGCATTGGTGAGCATTTGAACCTTCTGTAATAGCTGCATATGAGTTCCCTCAGCAGTCCTGTGTTCAACAGATGACAGAAATTCATACAGGTTTCTAACAATATGAGGGTGAGTAAATGATGACAAAATGTACTTTTTTGGGTGAACTATCCCTTTAACGTATGTGTGTTTTTGTAGAAGCCAGTACTGTTCACTCACCGCACAACTTCAAGTCACAGTAATCAATGGTAATGTTTCCGCCTGCTCCTTTTACATAGCACCAGGGACCCTCCATATCTCCATCTGGGTTTCTGCAGTGGTTCTTTACCAGGTGAACGTGAGGCAGCAACTCTTTCCCCTTTATAAACGCCTGCACTTCTGCTGCACTCCACTGCAGGCATGTGTGGCCCCCCAGACTCACAGACAAATCCCCTGTGTAGGTCTCTCCACTTCCATCCAGACATTTAGTCTTCAGGTAACGCTCTTCAGGTTTCACAGCAGGTGGAGGAGGAGGAGGCGGCAAACCAGTCTCACCTGAGGAGGTAAGAGTGAGATGATCAGGGCTGGCGGGCCACCATAAATTGATGGAATGGACATGCAGAGACATTTGTTTAATGTATTTACACTGAAACACAACATGGGCAAAAAATATACGTGTCAGTTGCTATCAAATATGGTAATATGCATGTTTAAGTAAGTCAGTGGTCATTTAGCAGAAGCAAAACAGTGGTTCAACGGCACAGTGGTGATGGCTCAACTTTCTGTTTGCCATCACATAGCTTTAGTTATTGCACCACAGGACGTTTTACTGTAATGTTTTAGTGATTTTCTCTACCGCATTTTGGCACACGGCAGGTCTCCCTCCTGACTGTTGGGTCTCTTGTAAAACACCAAGGGCCATCAGGGCTCTTATCTGGGTTTCTGCAAAAGTTCTCTGGTAGCTTCAGCTGTGTCACATTAAATTCGCTAGAGGGGGAAACAAGTCGGTCATAAGACTTCAACATCACTGAAGGCTTGTAAAGCTAAATATATGAAAACAAAACAACCTTTTCTTTACTAAAAGCATTTGTTTTCTAATCAATCAACATAAAAAGATTAAAGAGGGTTCAACAAAAAGAGCAGAAGTACATACTGAATCCTGTGGGGGAAGTTGCTTTTCCAGAATTGGCACAACTTTCCAGACTTGGTGACAGACACATCACCAGCGTAGCTTTCACCAATATCAAAGTAACAGTCTCCTGTCAATCACACATACAGGGTTATTTTACAACATAGAAACTAAAGCTTTTACCAGATATGTCTTTTTTCAGTTTTACAAACATATTATGCAAGTATGCCTTACCCTCTGTTTTCACACATAATCTCAATTTGCTGACACTTGTCTGTGTTCTAGATAATTTTGTTCCATCACATGCTGTGGAAAAAAAGATTAAAAAAAATAAATTAACCAGCTTGTAACAAAACTAATAGAGGTGCCCAGGTCGGCAGCATCAGAACAATTTCTTAAAGTTATACATGGTTAATATTAAAAAATAACTCAAAATGATATTTGTTCATATACTGTCATTCTTAAGGTTTGTTTATAACTGCTAATATTTTAGCCTGATAAAAGATTTTTTAATTTGTAAACTGAGTAGGGAAAGGCCAGTGAAAATGCACTTTGTCCCTGGTTCAATAGAAACTGTTTACACAAAATGTTGTCACTGTTTACACTGAACATTTCCGTAAAGTGATATATATGTTCTTACCCAAATATTTCGTCCAAAATCTCTCCTGTGAGGCAATGGAAGAAAAAAAATCATTAACATAAAATACCAGATAAAATGAATTATACCACACTTTAAATATCTGTAATTCCATAAAGATATATAATTAAAAAACAGGTTAGAAATTGAAACATTTGAAGTTATTTTTAACTACGGCTAATCTGTCCACAAGGGCATTGCTCACCGTTTTATCAGCTTTCTCAAAAACTTCTCGAGCTTCTTCGTGGTCACAAATCTCTTCCATACACTCTCGCTCCAGATTCCCTGGTTTTAACTCCTCTAGAAAACTGTTAGCCCTCTTTGCCCGAATGATCTGAGAGGCTTCCTTATTGTCGATGAACACTAAGGCACAAAAGTCAACATTTCTTCAAAAACATGTAGACTCACATACTATCTATGTACAATCATTACATAATAATTTTGTTCTTACCCTAATTAGCCAAAATATAGTTAAATCTCTGTTAATGCTTACCGTCATGACACAATGTTAGTTGGAGCACTTGTCCAAGAAGTAGAGATAGTATTAGAGGTGCTGGTTTTGCTCCCATTATTGAGGACGACTGAGCCTGCAATCCTGAAAACACTTGGAGCATCTCATCGAATCCAATCGCCCACTCAGTCAGAAAGCCCACAGCTGGAGTCACTGGAGTCACCAAGTTAATATTGAACTACCAGAGTTCAAAGAGAACAAAGTGTCTGAACTCTTTTCACTTAAAAAGCCACTCTTCTTGTATCAGATCACCCTTATATCAATGTGGAACATTCTTTGCTTTCGGAGGAACATGACTGATATAATTAATGAAAACAAGATGATACGCTTCATCTCCAAAGCTATGTGAATTCATGTGTAAGGACATATTATACATATAATTCTAATACTTGTAACAAAAGAACTCCTCGATAAATCTTACAAGAAGTTTGTTTAAATATTTCACACGGTGCTTTTTTCTTTAAACGTATTTTATTATGTAATTACATGTCATTAGAAATAGCTTTCATCATGACATGATGATCTTATCTATGTAGCTGAAGAGCTCTGTTAGTGCTCTGCTTATCTTTTCTTTTATCAGTATGTACTTGATGTAAAGAGCACAAATTTTCAATTGTACTGTTAACGCATAAATGACGTGATCATTTTCAGCTTCAACGCAACAGATATATATCTTGTATTAGCTCATTTCCCAACACAGCTGTGTTTTGCTGATGTACTTGTACAATGTCTGTATAAACATTGATGAAACAAGGTCCACTGCGCACAAGAGTCAATATTTACTGATACGTGCCACAAACCCTCCTAAAAATCAAAAAACAGCAAGCCTTAAATTCAACAGTGCTAATACTTTTATTTCACAAGGCTTGTTTATTCTTTAGGTGTGAGACATAATATGAAGAGACTATGTGTGTAATGGAAACACTTCGGTGTCACAGCCCTGTTTCTATTTCTACAGTCTCTGCCACTGAGCTTAGACCATCCTGACTTTGTAAAATGACCAAACAACTATTAGCATCCTGTTCTGGAACTACCATACAGCTATCATTTTCCTGCACAATTAGGCATTTAGCATTAGCTTCCTGTTCCTGAAGCTCTATACACTTAGAAGGCTGCTCTTGCACTACTATACACTTGGTATTTTCATCTGAGACAATAATCTCAATGACATCCTCACTGAGCTCAATGCGTTCAAGCCCCTTCTCCATTCCTTTTTGCAAAACAATTGTGCCACCGTGGTACGCTGCTGAGTCCAAAATGACACCTTCTGAATGAGACACCATAGCGAAATCCTCTGAGGCTTGAACGAACGTGACAGCCTGTCCCTCCTCCAAACTACTGCAGTCAGTCCTATCCTGTTCACCCTGTGACCTTTTGGGTCGGCCTCGTGTCGGTAATGCGTGACCAGAGTCCGAATGATGTTTGTGCGACTGCAGGTGTCGCTGTAGACTCTGCATCATTGTGTATTTGGCTCCGCACACCTGGCAAACATGTGGCTTCTCCTCCAGGTGTGACTTGAGGTGGCGCCGTAGCTTGGTTGCCATAGTGTATCCTTTCCCACATTGTTCGCACTTATAGGGCCTGTCTCCCGTGTGCAGCCTTTCGTGGGCCCGCAGTGTGTGAGGGTCTCGTAAAGCCTTACCACACACAGGACACAAATACACCTCTCCCGTGTGTGAAATCAGATGCCGGCGCAGTTCAGGCACTTGGGAAAAGCGTAGTTCGCAGTGGTCACACTTATAGGGTTTCTCTCCCGTGTGGATGCGCATGTGTCCTAGCAGATTGCCACGTTGACGAAAGCTCTTGTTGCAGTGCTGGCAGACGTACGGACGTTCTCCGGTGTGCAGACGCATGTGGTTTCTCAAAGAACCAGAATTGGCTAATTCTTTATTGCATTCTGGACATTTGACCTTAGGAGCCTGGTAGTCCGGCTCTTTAGTCCGATGGACTTCTCTGTGGACACGTAGAGAGGGCCGGCGAGCGAAAGCTTTTCCACAGATGTCACAGACGAACGGTTTCTCGCCTGAGTGAAGAACCTGGTGCTCTTTGAGGTCCCGTTTCAAGCCGTAGCTTTTGTCACAGTGCTGGCATTGAAAGGGCCTCTGACCGCGATGCATTAGCAGGTGGGCTTGGAAACTCTCCTGCGAACTGTATGTTTTACCACACTCTGTGCACATGTAAGGCTTCTGATTTTGATGGGTGAATTTGTGTTTCTTCAAATGGCACAGCTGAAAGAAGCTCTTGTCACACACGTCGCATTTGTACTTCCTCTCTCGGATAATAAAGTCCTGCTCATTTTGCTCTGCACTGGAATCCTCATTTGCATACGTCTGCATTGTGTTGTCTTTGTTATCCAAGAGCTTCTTCTTGCTGCTTAGGTCTGACCTGTCTTTTGCATCTTGCCGTTTGTAGATACGGATGGTTGATGAGTGCACTTTTCGAGGTTTAGCAGCAAGGCGAGAGCTGGCTCTCAGACTTCCCTCTGGCTTCAGATGTTCCGAACTCTGGGTTTGTGATGTACTCGTACCGATGCTCAGAATATCTTCTCTAGCGGGACATTCCTCGCTCTGCTCAGTTTGTGCCTCATCCACCACATTCTCCTCTAGGACACTAGAATTACAGGCTTTAGACTCCTGCACAAGATTTATCTCCTTAATTGGAGGTTTTGTATCTTCTTGTGTGACACTTTGAACAGGATCTGTTAGAATACAAAAGTTTCCAAATTTTCAGAATAACACCATAATATCATAGACCTCCTACACAGCACAAATATTATGTATAAACTCACCTGCACAACCTGAGAGGTTATCTAAACTGACAACCTCTAAAGCATCATCTTGTTCTTTGTTTGGTGTACTACTAATTTCACAGGCTTCTATTTGCACTGCTTCTTTTTCAACAGGGGCTTCTTGTTGATCTTTCCAGAGGAGCAGTTCTGTTCCTGGCTGAATGTCCCTACAGACACTGAGGCCTAATTTTCCATCCACCTCAAGCAAACTGACATTGCTCTCTTCCTCATTTTGAGCACTGCAGGCAAACCTGTGAAGGCAATTAAACAAGTCTAATTTTGTGATGCCTTGATATGCAACTTAGCAATTGTACTAAATATAATAATTAATGAATTTTAAACATACCTCATCCAGTACATTTCATCTGAAATTTCACTTTTGAACGCATTTTGGCATTCATGTTGCAACCCCTGGATAATAAGAACATGTATTTATTTCTTACTTGGGGCCATTACTCATTTAAACACAGTTAAAAACAGCATAACACTAACACTAAAAACTACTTTTGTGGAGCTAATTTAACATGGTAAGGCTTCTGAAAACATAGAGTACTTGCAGTATCAGGTGGAAAGTAAATGTAAAGGCTGCTATTGTCTAGAAGCACATTTGCTGTAGTGGTACTGAACAAACAAACAAAGCTTTGTTTCAGCTGTATGGTGCAGTATGAAATCTGAAACACGCATGCATACCTCAGCTTTTTCCTTCCTGATTATTTTGTCAGGTTCCTCAAGACCTAGCAGAGTGCCTTTCTCTAGCACTTGCCCAACACACCACAGACCCAGCTGTCCATCTTCGGCCAGAGAAGGACCCAGGGTCAGCCCTCTTGGTATTGATCTCAGCACACTGTGGATGGAGTCTCTCACGTTCCCAGAACCATTATCCCTCCCAATGCCTGCAGCCACTAGATAAAAACACACCAATTAGACAAGGTGGTACTCACAAAAATTCATTTTGAAACTGTAGCTAAGACAATGTAGTGACAAAATGAGACTTATAAATTAAATGCAGAGATGGATGGACAGCACTTACAAAACAAACTCTACTAATTATTGATGAATCACTGTTTTGGGGCTGTGTTAACTTTTTAATTAAATAAACTTATTTTTTCTTTCTACTATATTTCTTTTTTCAGATGTATTTAAGATTTCTTATTTCTTACTGTTTGATGGGAAGCATTACTTCATTATGGTTTTACAGTTATAACAACAATGGTAGAAACTAGGCTACTAGTAATTTTTTTTGGTCATCGAATGTTATGTTTAGATGCAATACGAACTAATGGTAGCAATACAAATAAATGCTCGTTACAATACGAATGAATGCAGTTCTTAATTTTTAAATGCACGATTTTTTTATAACAATATAGCAAATTTAAGACTTTGGTGTCCTTTCATGTGATAATTCTGTTTGTAAGTTTATAAAGCAATGTGCTGTTAGTAAATACTAGGAAGTTTTATGGGACAGATGCGCTAGCCGATTATAAAATATGTTTGAAGGTAAATATCATTATCTAGTGCATTCCACATCTTTCATAAGTGACATAAAACATTATGGAGTAAAGCGCAGTGTCCTATAGATCTGCAGCAAATACTGTTTTGGCTTTGTATCTTTAAAGCTTCTTCACAGATACAGACTGTGCTAAAACCCAGCGTTCATCTTGTAGGTAACTGGCTGAACCTTAAAACATAAGCATGAGCATAAACATTTTCAACCAACTCAGGGCTATGTTTCCGCTGCACATTGGCCACTCGAAGGTCTTATTTATCCATCCAAAACTCCGGGAAAATTATCGTTCTCCAGCCAAGGGTGCATCGACCGGAAGTCAGGTAGCTGACTGTTACAGAGAAACGGTTCCCTCTGGAAACTGCCGCTGCACTCACCCTCACCAAATAAAACTGAAAGTCTTTTTTGGGGGGAATAAATGCTAAAGGAGATGTTCATGAATATATGATAAAGGCTCCTAAGCAGATGTTGACAAAGTGTCGTATATACAGGTATATATATCTATATACAGTCGTATATATATCTACTGAACTACTGAAGAGAATCAGAAATTATTTCAGATCTTTAAAGATCTTTTCCTGAGCTACGTTTTAATCTTTCATTTTAAATTAATCATGTTTTAGTCTTTTTAAATTTAAAGAGACTTTACATTTCCACATCTTAAGGCAGACAAACCTTCTAGCACAAGGTGGAGCTAGAGACACGTCTCTGCTTTACACGCCTTCAGGCAAAGGCACAAGTACAGACAAAGCAAAGTTCTTGTGGACGTTTTTACAAAAATAATTTATATTAATTTTTATTATAATTATTTTGGAATATACAAAAGGATACAGCAAAACAAAAGAAAGAATGCATTATTATAAATCAGCAAAGATAAAGAGTGTATTCTTGACAAAATTAAGAAGAGGATCACAATCTTTATAAAATCTTTCAGTGGAACCTAGTTGAAAATTAATTTTTTCAATACATAAAAAAGACATCAAATCTTTTAACCTCAAGAAAGTGGGAGGAGGTTTAAAGACTTCCAGTGCAGTAAAATCCATCTGCGAACGTGAGGCAAAGGCAAGAATTAGTGTTTGTATACTGAAAATTTCCATACAAATGCAAAACATATCAGATCACTTATCCACTGCTTATCACTCTACATGTTTTAAATTCTAAAAATTCTTACTGGCATAACTTTCATTTCCGTAGAAATGCACAACATACCAGTGTTGCCAAGTCCGCTATTTTCCCGCGGAATTGGGCTATTTTAACACTGTTGACGCCAGTGTTGCCAAGTCCACGGTTTTCCCGCGGAATTGGGCTACTTTCACACTGTTGCCCCGGGTTGTTATTGATGTCCACGGGTTGAAGCGACCCCAATAACCTCATATTTAGCCCCTGAAATACGAATTTACTAGGGGAACACCAACAAAAAAACGTGTACTTTATTCGATTTTTAACAGGGAACCCCCTCGAATCCCAATTGGGCTAGTAGTTTGGGCTAGTTTTGAGTAGCAATTGGGAGGTTTTGTTGTGAAAACCTGGCATCCCTGGTTGACGAGGATTGTTTTTCATGTCCACGGGTTGAAGCGACCCAAAAAGCCTGAGATTTAGCCCATGGAATGCGAATTTTACCAATGGAACCCATCCAAACATTGGGCTAGTTTTGAGCTAGTTTTGAGTAGCAATTGGGCGAGTTTTGTTGTGAAAAACTAGCAATTCTGCAATGTACCAGCACCAGCAATAATTTTCCATGCCATTAGAGCCAGAAACTAAACTATATCTTTCTGCAATGCATTTAGACCCAGTGGTATAGAGTAATGGGTATATTCTTTCATAGACTCCGCAGTACTTCAGTCTAGCTGAGATTATAGCATTAGTTTAGAATATTACTGTTACATCAAAGAGGCAATTTCAGATAATTTTGTTATTTGCAACTTCTGTAAAAAACTTTAAAAGGGTGTATTCAACATTATGCTATATGCATTTTAAAGATTTCAAGAAAGTGAATTGACTGTAATAGCCTTTTAGATTGTGAGCTGGCTAATTTTGTAATGGAGAGATCTGAACAGAAGAGCAGGCTAATGCATTCCGGAAATATATGTTACAGTAGGACAGTAAAGCAGAATTTTCCTTTTGTGATGCTACATGAAACAGATGCTTCAGCAGGTGACTTTTGTAATGGCTGGCTCTAATCACAGCAGCTAGCAGCGGCACTTGTGTGACGATTTGAGAGTTCATGTGCAAAATCGTCTGATGTGCAAAAATAGTTTTTGACAGTAAAACAAATGTGGCCTGTATTAGATCTCTTGATATAAGTGTAGTTCTATCTAATGACCAAAGCTATTTGTAATTTCTAAACATACATGAAATCTCAATGCACAACAATTGTAAAAGTGGATGTTTACATACCATGTTTTCATCAGTCAGAAAGAAAGGTAATTTCAGAAGAGGAGCAAGTTATTACATTTTGGTTAAAAATGTTGTCCTTAAGTTGTGTTTTTTACTATTAGATGATTTTACCATACTAGCCATCAAAGTACAGTGTACACTACAGTGAATGTTGTAAGCAGCTAATTCTCTAATCACTTCCTGTGTTTGTCTCTGCACTGAAATTCTATCAGATGATCAATCTGTTTCTGTTTTTCCCCTCTTCATTAGCTCTGCTACTTTCCCCATATCCTCCTATCCTCTTATCTCTGTCCCAGTTATTGATCTCTCTACTCTGGTAAAAATTGATTGTTGAAATGTTACTCGTAAGGACTTGCACATCTTGTATCTGTTAGTTATGAGTCGATTGTTGAGGATGAGGTGATGGTCTGAATTGACGTTTCTAAACCATGATGTTGTTCAACAGGCACTCCTCTCGAAATTACCAGCCAGCCCTCATGATGAATGCAGAAAGGATCTCGATCACTCAGCCTTCTCACGTCACCGTGGCAACATGGATCAGTCTAACCCAGGAGAGGCTCAGAGGGCAGATTAGATGCAACACACGCACACACGCGCAAACATGACCCGGTCGCTTCAAGCTGTGATTTGTAAAACATGTAGCAACCTTCACGTTTTATGGTGGCTTGGATGAACCCAGAGCACATTCTCATATAACATCACCACCTTTTTCTGTACATTTATGAAGGAGAGATAGGCTGTGCAAGGGACCTGATGTTGTTAATCAGAGTTCATTATCATCTTAATAGAGCAGAAATCGTGTTGTGAATCAAGATTGTGTTTATACATGCTTGTGAGAGATGTTTATGTAGTTTTATTGGAGAGGGATTTCAAGTGATCATAACTGCATCCTTTTTCTTTGCTTTATGTATAGTTATTGTTCTGTGGAAGTTTGTTCACAGTATTAAAGGAATAGTTTAGCCCAAAATGAAAATTTACTCACCCTCAGGCCATTCAAGATGTAGATGGGTTTCTTTCCTTGTCGGAACAGATTTTTAGAAATTTAGCATTACATGACTCATCAATGGATCGTCTACAGTGAATGGGTGCTGTCAGAATAAGAGTCAAAAGAATGATAGAAGCATCATAATAATACAGAAGTAATCCACACCACTCCAGGCAATCGGTTAACATCTTGTGGAATGTTTGTAAAGACGAATCCATTATTAAAGCCTTTTAACTTAAAAAAAAAAAAACAGTCAATAATCCATAATAACACTTCCACTAGTGAAAAAGTCCATCCCCTGTTGTCCTCTCACATCAAAATCCACTGATACAGTGGAGATCAAAATTAGAGAACAATCTATAAATATATATATATATATTTTTTTTTTAAATATTGTTAAACTCACTCAAAATTTTAAGAAATATTAACTGTGGGTATATCACTGTTCTACTAACATGTTTTACAAAATAACCAGAGAATTTCAACCAAAAGCATAATTTTGTGGAAAACACAGTGATCAAAATTAGAGAACAGAAACCAGTGTAGCACGAAAGGAGATTACAACTAAAATTTTGGAGGGTTACAGCTGTCAGTAATTAGTAGGAGGTGTAGAGGCACTTGCTTTGAATGATTTCAGCACATCTGCAGCCGCAGGAAAACACATTTCTCAAACTGCACTTGTGTGATCTTGGTCCATTCTTCTTCATAGTTTGGTTACTGTGGTGGGTTTCTTACCCATAATTTTGTCACCAAGGATTTCCCAGAAATTTTCAATCAGGTTTAAGTCAGGACTCAGGCCTGGCCATTTCATCATTTTCAGTGTTCTTATAGTTTCAAGGAACAGCTGTCCCTGTTTTGCAGTGTGGCTTGGGCATTGCATGAAAATTGCTGGGAGATGCTTGCAGGGAAGAAACTGCATGTTGCTGAAGGAGGTTCTGATAATCATTTGCATTCACCCTGCCATATATAACAGGCCCAACTCCTGCTACAGAAAACATCCTCCAAACCATGACACTTCCTCCACCTTTCACTGACTTCTTTATGCTTTCGGGCTTCAATCTTTCCCCAGTTTGACGCTGAACAAAATGTTTCCTGTCAGATACAAATAAACCTTGCTTTCACCACTAAAGTGAACTTTGGACCAGTGTTCCTCTCTCCACACATTATGCTCCTCAGTAAAGTTGATTCTTTCTGCCGATGAGAGGTTTGGTCACTGCAGAGTGCACTTTCAGTTTGACTTCTCCTAAAAAAGTCAAGACAGATCCTAACCTTGTTCAGCACTGAAATGGCAAGCAATTCCAGCTGCAGTGTTGAACCAGTTCCCCATTGAAAGTCTCTGCATTAGCCTGTCTTCTTGTGTATTTGTCTTATGTGGACAATTAGCCTTTTTGGGGGACTTGAATGAACTAGTGTCAATGTAAACCTGCAATATTTGAGAAATCAAACTTCTCTTGCAGTGGGAAAAGTTTATCCCTTTGGCCAGGGTTTCAGACTCCTCAAAGTGACCTGCCATCTTGCAATCTCAGTGAAAATTGGATGAATGCTGCCAGTTAAATAGGTTTTGTTATATAATTAATGAAATTAGCACCAGGTGCCATTTCCAATAACTTGGAGGTATCTGTAAGTGTTCTCTAAATTTGATCAGAGTTCTATTTTAAATATCTCATTTTAGTTTTTTTCAGAATAAAAATTAATTTATGAAATATGCTTAAAAACTGCTCTTCTACTCCTGTTAGGATAACTTAAAATAGGACTAAGCAGTGATGTTAGAATTTACCAAACTGTAGGTTGTTCTCTAATGTTGATCTCCACTGTATGTTTTTTTTAGAATATATTATCTTAATTTAGACAAGATTGCTTTTTCACTGGAAAAAGCAATACTATTGATAGAGGTATTTTGGCCAGAAGTGACGGGGTAAAGTTAAAAAGCCTTAATGGTGTATTTGTTAATTGATGCACTGGGGTCATGAGTCTCTCGTACTGAGAAATCTTCTTATGTTTTTTGCATAACGATACATTTAAAGGAGAAGTTCACTTCCAGAACAAAAATTTACAGATAATTTACTCACCCCCTTGTCATCTCCGTGTCTTTCTTTCTTCAGTCGTAAAGAAGTTATGTTTTTTGAGGAAACAACATTTTTTTCCATATAGTGGACTTCTATAGTGCCCGTGAGTTTAAACTTCCAAAACACAGTTTCAATACTTAAAGGGCTCTAAATGATCCCAGCCAAGAAAGAAGGGTCTTATCTAGCGAAACATTTGGTTATTTTTAAAAAAAAAAATGTACAAAAAAATGTATATACTTTTTAACCTCAACGCTCGTCTTGTCTATTTTCTGTGACGCACATGTGAACTCTGTGTAATCTGGGTCAATACAGTTAGAGTAGGTCGAAAAACTCCCATCTAATTTTCATCGCTGTTTTACGTTTTTTTGTAAAGGGAGTCTGATCTGCTTTGCATGTTCACTTTGTAAACATTGGGTCGGTACTTCTGCAGCAATGTAGGACAATTTACAAGTTGGAGGAGACAATGAGATGGGAGTTTTTTGACATACCCTAACTGTATTGACCCTGACTGTATTGATCTCCCCACCTACAATCCCTGCCAGTACTGACTCGAACCCGTGACCTTTGGGTTACGACTGCCCCATTAATAGGCCAAATACAGTAGGCCCTGTTAATAGTTAATAGGCCAACCCCCGGCTTAAGCCTAGTCCCACACTAAAATATAAGTCTGAACTGTTTCAACTGAAAGAAACTTGCACTGACTGATCTTAAAATATATCAGTGCCTGTTTTTTTTTCGAAGGCATGTTTATAAAAAATACTTAAAGGGGTCATCGGATGCCCATTTTCCACAAATTGATATAATTCTTTAGGGTCTTAATGAAAAGTCTATAATATACTTTGGTTAAAAATTCTCAATGGTAGTGTAAAACAACATCCTTTTTACCTTG
>JAHKKF010512906.1:0-13438 GCA_019740295.1 Labeo calbasu | reverse complement strand
TCCCTCTCAGCTCTTGGTTCTTCTTCACTTTTCACATGGGAAGAAACTCCCAGTCACCATCGAGTCAGAACATCTTTGGAGTTCATCACTCTTCGGACATGGAAGAATGTGATCACTATTCCAAAACTACCACTGCTCCAAACCATCAACACTTTCACCCGAGACTGCATTCACTTGTTCAACGACCAAGGAAATGCAAGTATCGTACATTTAACTATAGTTGAAATAAAAATTATACTGAATGTTCGCTGGACGAAAAGATTAGTTGATGGAAAATTAATCCTGCTACAGTTACTACTGGCAGCTGATATAAATAATTGTAATTAATCATAATTAATTGTAATTATTTATATACATTTCCCTTTTGAGCTAAATCGCAACAGTGTTTACAAAGAAAGTCAAACGGCCTTTACAAGAAAAAGATAAAACAACGATATTGGATGATTTTGAAGATGGAGGAGAAAATGAGTTTTTCACCCTACCCTACCTTTTTGAACCAATGTACACAGACGAAGAACTAAAAACGCATGACCTGTCCAACTTAAAACATTTGCGGTCAAAAAGTATATACATTTCTATTCATTTATTTATCTATCTATTTTTTTTTTTAGAGTGTAGAGACCTTTCAAGCTGCATTGAAACTGCATGTTGGAAGTTCAAACTCACGTGTACCATTGAAGTCCACTATATAGAGAAAAATCCTGAAATGTTTTCTTTAAAAACCTTAATTTCTTTTCGACTGAAGAAAGAAAGACATTAACATCTAGGATGACATGGGGGTGAGCAAATTATCAGGAAATTTTAACTAATTCTTTAAAAATAAAAGTCGAAAGGTGGGTTTTTGCAGTGACTGCAAAGAAGAAACACTTGTTCTTACTGTAAAGAACACTTTAATAGTCTAAAGAATTTTTTCTACTATAAAGAACTTTAAATATTCCATGGATGCTAAAGTTTCATCATGGAACCACTTATACAAATAACAAACTTTCATTTTTACTACATACTACAAGAGTGTAGTATCACCCAGTGATGCATCTCCCAAAAGCATCGTTAGAGTAAGTAGATCATAGAAACAATTGGCACCAACAGTCTCTATGATCTACTCAAGCTCATGATGCTTTTGGAAAACACACCCCTGATCAACAAATCTCATACTGAACACAAAGAAAAAAGCAATACATGTTTAATCTTCCGATAAAATCAAAGAGAACAAAACATTAAAAATACAGAGTCATCTCAAAAACACAAGAAAAATATAGCAACTCACAAAAACCAAGTGAAAAAAGTAAAATAGTAAAGAAACTGAGAGGCAAAAAGGTAGGAGAAAAAAAAAAAAAAAATCTTGTGCCTGATAAATTCAGGGAGTGGTGAGGGAGGAAATCGCTTCCGCCAGTCATGCTTGACCGTGCTCCTTGGAAAGTACTTCCCCCCATGCGTCGGGTCATGTGCTGAATAGAAATGAAGGCGCACTTCACCACTCCACTCATCCCCGTAATAGACTCTCTCTTGTGGTGACGGCCCTCTAATGAGTTCACTTTCCGCTATTAGGCTGGTTACGACTGCTAGCGCCACGCTAACCCCTACAGGCTACAACACCTCACGTTCCACATTTACAGGCCTCTCTACAGTAATGTGGTTTCAAATTATGCCCTGTTATGTCATATTATATTGTCTGTACGTTGCTATTAAAAGAGTATTATCGTATGCTGATTTCGATTTGTAGATACGATTGTGGGTCCCAGGGGAATTAGAGGCCTTGAGTAGAGGCAGTGAGGGGAATGCTAAAGTACTACCGGCATTATGGGTATGAATTGCCACAGTGTTCTCGGTTTGTTGTGATGCTGGCAAACGCCCGGGGCCGGTCGCATGTAAAGCTTCACAAACATTCCTCATGAAAAATGAAAATCTCTAAGTAGGGCCATACTGTATAATGCATGCCGGGGCGGCTTCATGGAGATTTATGACGCTGCCGTGGCCATCCAAGGGCGGAACCCTGGGGTGAGGGGGAGTGATCCAGTCGCTGAGGGCAAGAGTTGAGTGGTTTGGCTGGCTCTGCTTTGTCTCAGCGGGTATGAGGAAGGGGATTTCATGCGCTTTAATCCTCCAGTTTACAAGACAGGCAGTTTATAGGGACATTGTGAATGGCTGTTTCCCTCCATTTAGCCAGCACTCCGCACTCATTCCAGTTAGTTTAACGCTACCTCGGCTCCAAGAAGAAGGATTACGCTCGGGTTCATGTCGCTCTGAGAGACCTGCCCGGGTTCTTGCAGTGGGCGAGTAAGTGTTTGTTTGTGTGCCGTTCGGCAGACTACACGCACCGCGACTTCCATTTTAATTTGCAACAATGAGGAGATGGATGGATGTGGCTGGGCTCTGGAGTTTGACCTCATGTGCCCGTGTTTCCGCTGAGATTGTGAAAGCTGTGACAGACGGAGGTCACGGCTAATGACGTAAAGTTAACAAAACTGTGTAGGTTAACCATGTAAGGGATACGTATACATTTTCATGGCTTTAGCACACCTAGACCAAAATTGATTACCATGTGTAGGGAAAAGGTATTAAAAATGTGACCTTTCTATATTTTGGTACCTGGCCTAATGCCATAATAACTCATGTTAAATTTGTAAGTGTAAACGAGAGTGGATAAGCCTGGGAGGTAAAGGCCACATTGCCATTTCAGAGCAAACTCGGGCGCACACGCACGCACACACACACACACACACACACACCACTAAATGTGTGTCTTTTATGTGCGGTAAGGCATGCAGAGGCAGCCATTTAAAATTCATTGTCAGCAAACATCAGAGGATAATGAATTTGCTGCGTGAACGATTTGTGAGCAGGCTTTTTTTTTTTGGGTCTGAGAACTAGACCCTGAACAAGTTATTAGCCAGCTATGAGATCTTACATTAAGACTGATGGCACAGCAGTGCAACAGGAAGAACGACCGCGGGAGGAAAGTTTTCAAGGCCTTTTGAGCCATGGCCAAACTCCTCAGGTGGCAGTTTGTTCATGTTGTGCCAAAGGACACAGGTTAAATCGAGAACAATGCTCAAAGTGAGCAAGTGGATGTCATTTTCTCCTTTAACATCATAACATTAAAAAAAAAAAAAAAAAACACAATAGAAAAGGGTAAGTTCATCTGGGGGCTTTTGTGAATGTCTTTCCTAATTAAGTTTCCCATCACAACATATGAGGTTCCCTACCAGCACACAGAGAGAAGGAATGGGAAAAAAAAAATCCAATTCCATCACTGAAAAGCGTAACAATGGCTGCAATGGCCGGCGCCAGACAAAAGCGAAATGAATTCATACTAGCTGAAGCGCAAAGACATTCTTTAACTTCCTATTATACTACACCTCCGATATGTTGTGATCTCGTTCATGACAGAACAGTCCATTCCACTCAAATTCAGATGCAGTGGCCGCAATAATCACAAGCGATGGGTATGATAGCTCCACAATGTGTTCACTACAGTTAGCAAAATCTATACAATGAGCAAAAATAAATAAATATACTATGAAGTGAATGGACATATGCACTAAATTCTACAGGTTAAGTAACCAGTGGCAGAAGAGGAGGAGGACTGACAACAGAGCTACTTCCAAAGGGTAAACCATATCTGTAACAGCCCTCATCAAGACAGCCATTCTTGCAGTTATGCCATCCTCTCGATCTTGAAAGACTTGCATAGGTACAATGTCATGGCTAGACAGCAGGGTTTCATATTTTGGAAATGAAACAAGAGGGTCCTTCTAACCATTCTTTGATCAATGCTGATAATCTCAAAATGGTCAATTGTTGGCCTGGTTGATATATCAAGCATGTGCCTTACCCGTCAGTCCGGAGAACAATACCCCGAACCCTTTGTGGTACCAGAGCAAGAGGGGACCTCATCAGCGGTAGAACAGATAAGTGTGAATGGAAGCAGTGCACACTGGGTAATGCCTTTGCCAAATGTCTGCTTGATGTAATTAATCAGAGTTATTGTTTCATACCCGTTGTACCATCTTCCCTCCTCACCATCGTAATTATTATTGTGTTGCTCCCAGTGATGTTTCGGGAGCCATAATTCAGCAACAAATGTTTGTCAGAGATATGTCTTCATAAGCCTTGATGCATTGGTATGAGTGACAGAATGTCTTATAAAACAGGAACAAAACCTCTAGATTCAATACGTGTATATGTGAAAGTATTTGGTCGATGGACAGAAAGAGAAGAGCAGTGTGCTCTGGGTAATGACTAGGGCTTAGGCCTACAGGTATGTCTTCGACATGTCAAATTCTCTAGATAAGAGGCTGTTCACACGATGCCAGAACTTTCTGGCTTGTTGAAACTTCTGGAGAGATGTCTGTTTCCCGTAACCAACAGAAAGAGCTTATTTTAGAAAGAACAGCTATAATGGCTTGGAGGAAAAAAATAGTGGATTATTAGCATTTGGTTCAAACACAAGCATGCTTGATTAACAGAGATGAAGAGCAGAAAAAGCAGGCTAAATTTTCCATGTAGCAATGTGCGCTTCTGTGTCTAACAGATGATGTACTAGCCAAGGTTTTCCCAACTTTGTTCTTGAAGAACCAACAGTACACATTTTGGATTTCTCTTTTATCTGACTCATCCATCCAAGAAAAAGAAACATGGTCCTACAAGGCCCCAGTCACCATCCCTATTGAAAGAACCTTTAAGAAGCTATTGACAGCAATTTGACTGATTTGATTTGAAGTAAAATGTGAAAAATTAGTAGCCTGGGCTACTTTAGGCCCCTGATAGGTCCTGTAATATGGATGAGAGTGTTCCAGCTGAGACCATGATGAATCGTTCTGATGACACTGGTTGACAAAGTCTTGCTTGTTGAGTTACTTAAAGGCAGGGGCGCCCAAACTTAGTCCTGGAGGGCCGGTGTCCTGCAGAGTTTAGCTCCAACTTGCCTCAACATACCTGCTGGAAAGTTTCTAGTATGCCTAATAAGAGCTTGATTAGCTGGTTCAGGCGTGTCTAATTGGGGTTGGAGCTAAACTCTGCAGGACACCGGCCCTCCAGGGTAGAGATTGGGCACCCCTGCTTAAAGGGATAGTTCACCCAAAAATGAAAACTGTGTCATTAAAATTACTCACCCTCATGCTGTTCCAAACCCGCAAGACCTTAGTTCATCTTCAGAACACAAATTAGGATATTTTTGATGAAATCAGAGAGCTTTCTGACTCTAAATAAACAGACAACTGACACGTTCAAGGCCAGAAAGGTACAGTAGTATAGACATGAAGGGGAGTAATTAATGAGAGAATATTCATTTTTGGGTGAACTAACCCTTTAAGAAGCTTGGTAAAGCCAGTCTAAAACATATTCTGGTCTTTTCAGTGAGGAACTTTGTTGTTGAAGTTTTGTTTTGGTATGTGGCCATCTACCAAATACAACAAAAAGACTGAAGAACACCAGGTCTTGCTGGGACCTTGCTTGAGTTCTTGAAAAGCGTGATCTTGATGTGTGTGTGTAGGCAAGCCTGGGGTGGGTGGACTTGACGTGAGACAGTGATGGAGGTTGGACGCTAGTACTGAAGGTCAGAGAGCGCTTGCAGGAGGGGCATCGGGATAGCGCTAGGAAAACAACAACAGAAAGACCTGGAGGGCAGTGTGAGGGACACAAGGGAAATGTGTGTGTGTGTGTGTGTGTGTGCGCGCGTGCGGGTATATACATCAAGTGTTGTGTATATGTTAAGGGAGATCTAATGCAAAATGACAATAGGAAGGTAATGTTGAGGGTATTAAATGTCCAAGGACACGATGGTTCTTGCACCAGTCAAAGGTATTAATGTAATATAAACAAATTGCAATGGATCAATGTCAATAAATCTAAAATGTAACAATTAACTTAAATTAGCTTTAAATTAACTTTAAATTAAATTAAATTATTATTTTTTTAACATCTAGTAATGTTTAGTGAAGGCAAAACACGAGTTGAAATCAATTGTTGAATGCCTGGCAAATTTAACAACCTCACTAGACCTGGTCATAAATTTTACAGAAACCTTTACACTTATTTGTGCTGCATACATCCAGGGGGTGAGCAATATCTTTGGACAGTGAACGCTATAGATGCAGACGCAGCCACTGTCTCCTGCAGACGCCTGTTCCGAATCTACTTGTCTGATCCTGACAAGGAACCATTGTCCCAAAGGGAGGTGCAGCCTGACTATAATGCAGGGTGACATCCATGAACGTAGAGGAACCTAAAAACAAAGAGAGATGGTACGCTTCCTTTCCCAAAATTTTAATAAGCAAAACTGAAAACTTTAAAATAGATTTGTACATTTAAGTGAATGCTTGTCCGGTGCCACCGCAATGCCAGGCCATTGCTATGTGGTTACTAAAGTTTGCTGAGTGGTTGCTTACTAACCCTTAGTAAGTCGCAGTTGGGAGTTCACTAACAATTTGTCTATAATATTCCGGGTCCTTACAAATGGTTCAAGATTTTCTGAATATTATATAAACTACTAATAAATTTGTGAAAATTTGATATCACATGTGCATTGCACAAACAACGCAAGACATTGCACACCAAAGATTCTTGCCACTAATGAGTGAAACGAGGTAAAGGTAGGTCTTTTTTATTTGCACATCAACATTCAATTAAACTAAGATTCACCACCTGGCAGGAAATGTTAGTCGAGCAAACATATACCTTTAATTCAATATGGAAAGTGGAAACTCAAAAGTAAAAGAAAGATTTTTATGATTTCCAATCATGTGGAACTCAGAAACAATGTTTAGTTGCGTGTCTTAAACATTTTGAATAAGAAATCAGCGTTTCAAACGCAACACCTGCCTCCTTCAACAGTACCACAAATGACTGCAAATATCAATGTGTCTTTGTTGTGTTATGATTACCCTCTCTAATCTGATGGGGTTTTGAAAAAGGTCTCCTCATCTCCAGCGCTCTGATTTGAGGAATTGGCCGCCTCCAACTGTGTGCTGGCTTTTAAGGCTCATTTGAGCCGAAGCAATAAGAGTCGTAATCAGAGCTGGAATAACACCGAATTTGGGGCTGAGATGTGAGGTTAATTTCGCCAGTGCCACTTGAAAGTCAGCAGGCTCCTTCTTAATTAATCTAGCATGACTTCCAGCCTCAGCGAGCAAATCCTCCCAGCCACGTGTCGACAAGCCCCACACGCTCGAGAATCAAGCCGGGGCCAGGAGAGGGCACAACGGGGAGGTGTGAATTACCACAACTGGACCACTCTCGTCTGTACTATTCCTGACGTTTTCTCAGTATTCCACTTTGAGTGGAAAAACAAGGCTGTATGGGCAATGCTAACAGAAATTCAATGCCAAAGTATGTTTAGTATAGCATACGATGTTTTTTTGTTTCAGTCCTGTATAACTGTTGCTTGTCAGATTGTACAATATAACCCCAGTGAGATATTCAATAAAAGTCAACGCCGACTGTGCGAGATCAATTTTTTTTTTTTGTCAGATTGTAGAATACTGTTAGCGAACTTGGTCACAACTGACAACGGTGACTATGCATTTTGTAACATCAAACCGAGCCACATTGTGGCATCCATGTGTCAAAGTATGAAGAAATATCTAATTTAGAGCGAACACTAGGTAATTTTGATAGTATGAGCATAATGTTTAGAGAATAATAGCAATTGCTTCAATTTCCAACCTCCTATTGGCTCTTCATTACATGGCTATCAAAATTCTGACTATGCAAAAAATCCATTGGAGGCTTAGAATGTCACATTTCACAGAAATGATACATTTTTCAAAAAAAAATTGTCTTTCTGTTACAAAAGAAATCAAAAAAATTCTGCCTCAAACAGCGGAAACACAGTCAAAAATCTATGCAGCTAGATATAGTCAGTATGTGTACATGAGGATTAACACATGAAAATCCTATAACACTTCCACACACACGTTAACAGTCAATCCCATCAGCCAGCACAGCCTGGCTTGCCAAACAGGTGCGGCATTATAACAATCTGTGAACCGCAACATCTTTGTTGGCCTGAAATGTGATTTAATACTCACGCATAGGCGCACACACACAGCCGTTCTCTTGCCAAACCAGCCCCTTCAGGAAGAGCAACAGTGTCAATGTCAGAGCTTCATTCTGGTGTCTGTAATGGGCGGGCGGCTTGCTGACACTGCCATGATCACACTGTGCGACGGTGACCTGGAAAGGCATAGAGGACAGCAGAGAGGGAGGGAGAGTGGGCCCTTCACAAGACACTGCTGACCTGATTCAACCTCACGGCCTCAGAGGAGGTCTGAGCGACTAAACGGCTTTCATTAGGATAAATACTAGCTTGGATGCAGCAGAGGAAAACACCTGGTAATGATAAGGGAACCCGTCTAAGGAGAACTGGGGTTATTTGCATCAAAACACAGACTGATGCCTCGCTGTCAATTATCTATAGGTATAGATAGCTTCTGAGGGAGCTTCTTTAACATAATGGTCACTAACACGGTGCATGAGCAGCAACCTGATTGTAACAGAAGGCTTGCACACTGCTAAGATAATTACAATATAGTCTGACTGTAGCATGTTGCTAAGCTAGTAACTCTAGCTAAAAACAAAGCACAAACTTAAATACACTAAGCTGGTTGGTGGGTTTTATTTGGTCTTTCAGTCTGGCAATAACAGATCTAGCCTTTAGCAGGCTGGTCTTAATTGGTCAGGGTGGGAGACTAGCTTGTCCAGTATAAACCAGCTATGACTAGCCAAGCTATGCTGACTACTGAAACCAAACTCACAAACTGATATACAAATTCATGAGTCTGACGTTCGCATGTTGCTAATGTCTCTGCTAAAACCTAAAACAAAGCACAAAATTAAATACACATTAATGACCCTGCTAAAAAAAAAAAAACAACACGCACGCAATTGAAACCATTCTAAGCTCTCTTACAAAAAGCAACATCCACACGTAGATATCAAGAAGTCATTTTTATTTAATTTCTCTTCCTTTGATATAGCATGAGGTAAAAAAAATGTTCTGTTTTACTTTAGTATAATCAGTGGAAGAGTTTAACCCCATGAAGCTCAACTTAGCCTTTTCCCTAGACTATATTCACCCCTTACTAGAGGCAAAAGACCACTTTTTTTGGAAAGCCATATTTTGAAAGCAGTTTATATTGGATCCAAAGTGACTATTTCCAAGGATGCACCACATCCTAAAATTTACGTCCTTATTTATGTTGGACCCATTACAGTTATGTGCTCACTTTAAACACACCGTAAGTAAAAACTGGCTCAACTCACCCCGATTTCCCCTATATTTTTAACAAAGATTTTTTTTTTCTTCATGTAGTGAACAGCTAGTTCTTTTTAGGACTGTCTATATTCATGGGAATACAAGTACGTGCAACACGTTGACATCTACATGCTTCTTAGCCAGACAATACACTCCTTTAAACAATAAAGCACAAATGCATTCATGGGATACTATTGTGTGTTGTCGGTTATCCAAATAGAGTGTTATGAAAGCTTTTATCAGATATCAGTAGTAATTCATATCATATTCTTGTCACCGCTGCTTCTGGAGTTAATGTGTGGCGAGCGCACCGTCAGTAAAATGAAGATAAATCTCTGCCTTCACAATTGTGTGTCGGGCATTTCTGTGACGGGCCTCTTGAGAAACAGCCGTGCTTCCACCATGCAGACATGCAAAAACCGCCGGGTCTAGCGCAAATGACAGTAATTTAGCTTTTTAGCTTGTTTCTGACCTAGAAACATAATTCATTAGTGGACACCAAACAAATAAATCAGAACTCCGAAAAATGACTTCTAAAAGCCATCAAAAGCAGTGACACAAGCACTAAATCTTCACTCACACTCAGGTGTGACTACATGTGCGAATCAGGTGCTAAATTTGGAATTAGCTGCTCACTGGCTAACAGCACATACATCACACTAATGCGGTTCTGTCATCCTCTGCATCCTCTTAATCAGAGCACATCTGTGTTCAGACGCCACGCACACTCGCCGATAAGGTAAACGGGGATGCCCGTCTTCTCAGCAATTTACGCTGGACTTTCCATATTCTTTCAAGCATGTTCAACGTATTAGCTTAGTTTCTGAGAATATTTAAGACTTAAGGTCATTGCACATCCAGTCCGAAATTTTCGTACGCATTTTTATTTTTTTTCATATTCGTCATCCTTTTCTATCAAAATGCTTGCTACGGATGCAAAAGCACAGAAAATCGAATTTAAACTGATTTTTTTTTTTACGACGGATGAAAGTTTCAGAGACGGTGTGTAAACGTGAGTGACACAACGTAAAGTCGTAGGTATTTTTTAACGTGCGAAAATTTCAGATGCAATTTCAGACTCAGTGTGCAAAGATCTTTACAGTCTACATGAAACTGATCATTCCCATCAGTTTCATTTTTATATTTTGGTTACATTTTGTGTCAAACCTTACAAAGGAATCAGAACTTCCTTAAAATTTAATATCTTTAAAAATGTAATTTATTCCAGGAATGGCAAAAATGTATTTTCAGCAGTCTCCAATTTACAGCATCACGTAGTCCTTCAAATCCTTCAAAAAACACTTTAATATGCTGATTTGCTGCTCAAGAAACTTTTATGATTCTTTGATGAAAAGAAATTTCAAAAGAATAACATTTGTTTATTTATTTGAAAATGAAAATCTTTACTGTCACTTTAGATCAATTTAAAGGGACAGTTCACCCAAAAATGAAAATTACCCCATGATTTACTCACCCTTAAGCCATCCTAGGTGTACATGATGTTCTTCTTTCAGATGAATACAGTCTGAGTTGTATTAAAAAATGTCCTGGCTCTTCCAAGCTTTATAATGGCAGTAAATGGTTGTTGAGATTTTAAAGTCCAATAAAGGGCATTAATCCATCATAAAAAGTGCTCCACTCGGATCTGGGGAGTTAATAGAGACCTTCTGAAGCCTTCTGATGCCTTCTGACGTTCTTCACTGCTCCTCCAATTTTGTTACCGCATTTGCCTACGTCCTATGTCATCGACTGGAACATTACTCTCGTGTATGTGCGTATGACAGTTAGCAGCAATTAGAGATTAGGGTTTATAAAGTTTTAAATATTGATATGTTTTATTACACAAATGCATCATTAACTCTAGAATAAATAAAATAAATAAATAAAATAATTTATGTATGCATGTATGGAACACATTCAGGGCCAATGACTGACTCTCCATGTCGTTCATATTTTATTTTATTTTGTGATCATAATGCACTATACTAATAAATTCACAGTGTTCTTCTAGACTAAAAAAGTCATTGTTAGTTCTGGGTCACAAAGTTGCACACTGAATTAGCATTTCACATATTATGTCACCAAATGTCCTCTTTTGTTTTAATGGGAGCACAATTTGTCGACCTCAGACATAATTTCACAGGTATCTGCAGCAGAAATGGAAAAAGGTTGGCCCAGTGACTCCAACTTTGTTACAAGCTAATGGAAACATTGCGTTCCATTTTATGGCCGCGGCCACTGCGCATTCAACCTTACTGGTCTCTGAGCGTCCAAGCAGGGAACACAACTAGTTCACACTCAATCTGTGGATGTGGTTCAGACCCGTGGGCATTGTCATGCTGTTATAGTACAGTCACAACGCATGGGCGACCTTGGGCTAGTTAGCATACAGGCCAGCTTGCATTTAAAGGTCATTTCAGCGGCCACAGCATTGTTATAATGGAAAGTGGCTCCATTCATCTATCAAATGAGACTCTACACCTTTTATACAGATCGTGTTTCACTGCACCAACACATCTAGAGTTCCCAAACATTTGTCATCAAATGCAAAAGCAAAGCAGTCAAATGTATTTTACTGGAAAATAAATATATAAATATTAAAACATCAGGAAGGTAAAGTGACACAAGTTGACAAGAGAAGGGAACGCACTGACAGTTCAAAGGCATGCTCTGGTAGAGGGATATTTCATCGGTTGTGTGTCAGCAACTAAAGCTTTGAGGAAACGACTGAATGTAGTGACTGTATTATCCCAAGGAAGCAGCTTCCCTGGCTGGATTTCCATTTATGTGCACTTCTAAAACTGCTTTTTAACTTGAGACATGGCTGCAGAGGAAGTCCTGAAAATGGCAGG
This sequence comes from Labeo calbasu, assembly GCA_019740295.1. Lineage (NCBI taxonomy): Eukaryota > Metazoa > Chordata > Actinopteri > Cypriniformes > Cyprinidae > Labeo > Labeo calbasu. The sequence goes on along the minus strand of JAHKKF010512906.1, from coordinate 1,330 downwards.
CCGGTAGAAATTATGCCGTCTGGGTGGCGCAACATATGGGGAGTTTGCGATATAGGTGAGATGCATCTTATTTTGTGTACAAGTAAAAGGCTCATGTAAGGCAAACCAGCGTACGCATTTGAAAAATGCCATTTGAAAGCAGTAAGGGTGTCATATTAAGCTCTTGCTTTTGAAATCAACATTGTAGCATGTGAAGCAAGACAACAGTGCAATTGAATTAATGCAATTTAATTTTTTGTTCCCATTTTTCAGGCATAAGTGAAACTAAGAGACAATGAATATTCCAATCAATATGCAGCGTAATCTGGCTATTTGATCCATTTTTTGTCATATAATTAAATAAATAATTGTAAACTTACTACATGCTGTGGTTAAAAGCTCTTAATGGTAGTGCAGATAACACCTTTCTTACCTTGCCAAAATCAGCTCTGCAAAAACCATCCTGTTCTGGTGGAGGTTGCTTTAAATGTTGAGCTTTGCTCGCCTCGCCCCTCTCTTCTCTTTGTGAAGTGACAAGCCTATTTACTTTAGCCGCACTTAGCCGCATTTAGCTAAACTTGCTAACTAGCACATTATTAGGAAAGGCAATCACAAAGATTCATAAAAAAAACCCTTATACTCACTTCTGCTGTAATTAAAGTTGGATCACGAATGATTCGCGCAAACATAGACGGATATATGTAGATCGAGAGGCGCATTCCCTTCACAAACGTAAATCCACTCTTCAGCGGCTCACATGTCGGGAGTAAATGACAACTACTATGTTCATTATTACATCCAGCAACACAACACCTCAAACGCTCAATCGGAGATATTCTTGTCTAACTTACAACCCCTATCCGGCATCGAAACAATGAAGGTCGGACTGTTACAGCTGATTTAAGGCGGGTCTGAGGTAAGACGCTCATGTCAATCAACTATCGTGGGAGCGGCCTCTGACGGTGTAACACCACACCGACAGGCATCTGAGAATGGCTCAATTTGAAAAAGGGGATATTATTTTTACAGATTAATTAAAAACCACTGCATGGATTTTTATCACTTTAGGGTAGATTTGTACATACACTGTCAACACACATTAATGTTCAAACAACATGTAAAAGTGAACTTTGCATCCAATGACCCCTTAAAAAAGCAAAAGTCTCAATAAGATAAACAAATTAAACCATACATAAGTAAAGACACTTAACACCCACTATATGCCAAGAATATTTCCTCTTTTAAAGGGGTGATCAGATGCTAAGTTCACTTTTTCATGCTGTTTGAGCATTAATGTGTGTTGGCAGTGTATGTACAAATCTACCCTATAATGATAAAAATCCATGCAGCG
>JAHKKF010512904.1:37951-57206 GCA_019740295.1 Labeo calbasu | reverse complement strand
TTTATCATTATAGGGTAGATTTGTACATACACTGCCAACACACATCAATGTTCAAACAGCATGAAAAAGTGAACTTAGCATCCGATGACCCCTTTAAAGAACCATTCTCGGACCACCTCCAAGATGGGCTTGGTTTACAAAGTTCTGCAATATTTTTAGTGCTGACATATGGGCCAAATCTTTGCGGAGGCAGCCTCATGCTAGGACACCTGTGAAAGAAAGGTTGTAGAAAGAAAGGAAATAGGTATGCAAAGCAGCAGCCAGAGCGGTTCTTTTGCGGAGGCAGCCTCACGCTAGGCCACTTCTGGAAGAAAGGTTCTGGGAAGGAGAAGCAGGAGCGGTTCCCTGATGCGGAGGCAGCCTCACGCTAGGGCACCTGTGAAAGAAAGGTTGTAAAAAGAAAGGAAATAGATACGCAAAGCAGCAGCCAGGCAGTCTAACGCTAGGGGCCACCTTGGAGGCATCTGAGGCGGAAGAAAATGGAGGCGAGCGAAGATGAGTGTGTTTTGGGTGAAGCAAGGTAAAATAGCCGGGGCAAAGTCATGGACAGGGAGTGCCCGGTCATTCTTAGCAATGGCTTTAAACATTGCTAACATAATGAAGGGCTTCATTTTCATGGGATGAAAATGGGAATTACCACTTTAGTTGATGGGGATCTGAAAAAGCATGATAATGGATAGTCAGGATAAACAATATTAATCTCAATTAGTGAAATGCACCCAGTAAATTTTGATTTAGTTGGAGATCAAAGAGTTTACAAAAAAGCCATATACATGAATGCTTAACGGTAAACCCAGTATTCTTTGTGCAACGTTTTAGATTATAACCTCACAAAACACAAAATATAAGGTATAATAATCGCAATTTTAAAGCAGTTCATCTCAAATCAAACGAGCCTATTCACAATATGAAGCGATGTATAGATCTTAAGCAGTGTTTATAGAGTGGGTGACGTGCTATTTGACTAAAGCTGAGACTTCCAGGATCCGGTTAGGCCTCGATGAAGATTCAAAATTAAAAACATAATTTGAAAAACAACAGTAATCCGACCAGAGGGAGTGGGGATTATATGTAGAGACCAATCTGACGCTGTTTAACAGCTGGAGCGCGTTGGATTGGATAGTTTGTTCAGATTGACGTGTCTATCATTACCGTACTCTGTAGAATAGGAGCGCATGACATTGAGCTATTACACGCTCACGATTTGTAAGTTATGCTTTAAAATTATACACTTAGGAATACCGCTTAAGAATGAGATCGTTATAAACGCTTTCGGGATGTAAAGTGAAATCGCTCGGAGCAGTGACTGGGCCGGAAGGAACGACGGATAAGGTAAACAGCTGAATTTCTGATTGTTTACGTGGGAAATAATTGTTTGATGCGGCGAGTATGCCTCAAACATTCAACTGTGCGGGTTCCTATTTTAAGAGTGGTAGATTTTACGGATGAAAGCAGTTTAGCTGTAATTTGGATAACGGTAGGAACTGTAGCGGCTGTAGTGCGCACATGCCTAATACCCGAGCGGGAGAAGCGCGTTTGATGGAGGCGGCTGGGCAAGTATGCGGGACATCGTTGACGACCTATATTTCCCTTGTTGAAAGCTTACAGTGGAGCCGGATTAAGCGTGACTTTGCAGAGCATTGTTAGTTGAAGAAGTGCGGGAGTTCGTCGGGCTGGAAAGCTGTTCACGGGACAGGGCGGGGTCGTATGCGGGAAGAACTGAGGCTGGGATGGTGCAATGAGAGCTGCTTATATAGGCTCGTAATGATGATTGACAGGACTGAATGATTAGGCTCCTCCCGAACCTACGTTCGGAACTTAATTTAATTTAACACATCCTTACTGATTAAAAGTATTAATTGCTTTAAAGAATAGTGTATATTGTAACACAAAGTTTCTATTTTAAATAAACGCTGTTCTTTTTAACTGTTTATTTATCAAAGTATCATGAAAAAATGTCACAACTGTTTCCAATATTGATTGTAAATCAGCATATTAGAATGATTTCTGCAACACTGATGACTGGCGTAATGCTGAAAATTCAGCTTTGCTTCTCAGGAATAAATTCTATTTTAAAGTATATTCAGATAGAAAACTGTTATTTTAAGTTTCAATAATATATCTCAAAATTAGGTTTTTTTCCTGCATTTTTGATCAAATAAATACAGCCTTGATGACTTATTTAAAACATTAAAAATCTTACTGATTCCAAACATTTGAACGGCAGTGTATGAAAAGTCATGTTTTTTCACGAAATTAACAGAAGCAAAATATTTTAAGAAAACTATATTAAGTTTTTATGTTATTATGTGAACCAGTTTAATAGTACATGTAATGAAAAGGCAAAATATATAGCTACATATTTTAACTAGTTTTATATTTGGAATATAAGGACTTATTTTAACTAAATGTGAAAAATGCTTTGTATGTCCTTCAGTGGGCATATAATGAAGCAAATGAATCAGAGAATCGTTTTGAATCAGCTCATTAAAATGGACATTTTGAACTGATTTAGTAAAAAATCAAGCACCATTTCAAGTATATCTGCTGTATAGCCATTGTTTTGATTACAACATAAAACCTAATCCTCATTTTGATTGTAATGAAATAATATTGTGTGTGTGTGCACAGGGTGGGATATATGTGTTTCAGCTGATGGATCACTACACAGCTGTGGTGTCTCTTATGTTTCTGGCCTTCTTCGAGGTGCTCGCCATCACTCTTATATTTGGTGAATTTCACTTCCCTCCGTCTGCACTTCAACATCATAGAAACTCAGATCAGATGTAGCCACTGTACCTCTGCTCCTATTGAGATGTGAAGGTTAATGCTTTTATCTCAACTCTCTCTTGCTCTCTCTCACACACACAGGAGTAAAACGGCTCAGTGTAATGGTGGAGAATATGCTGGGAAAGAAACCAAACCTCTTCTTCCGTGTCTGCTGGCAGTTCCTGTCACCCATGCTTGTGCTGGTGAGGAAAAGAAAAACATACTTTGGGATCCTCCATATCTCATAACACTGACCACTATATAGATCTGTCACTTTTTCCCAACATACATGGGATCTGGCCATCCTAAATGCTCTTACCTTACCTTAAATTCACTATTTAAGGACATTAAAAAGTCCTTCAAATCTTAACATTGAAAATACATTTAAAGCATTAATAGTGATAGATGTTTATAAAGTAGAGTCTGGTGTGTGTCTGTTCAAGTGTAGATCTGAAAGGTCACAATGGGTGTAATGCTTTGCTTTGAATTAATAATAACGTCCTGCTTCCTGTCTCTCTCTGCAGGGTATTCTGATCTCAAGTATTGTTCAGTATACTCCAGCTCGATACGGTAAGTCCTACACATACCCGCTCTGGGCAGAGGTGGTGGGCTGGTTCATCTCTCTCGTCTCCATCATCTGGATTCCCCTGGGGGCTGTACATGAGCTTTGGACCACAGAAGGGTCTCTGCTGCAGGTATGTACGGTGCACAAACAGTCACTATATCAATATTTGTTTGTTTCTCCATGTCAAAGTCAACCCGGTGCCTCTCTTTATCTCTGTCGCAGAGGTTGAAAAAGTCCCTAACCCCAACTGTAGATCTGGAGTCTGTTTCAGAGAAACCATCTTCCGAGTCCATTGCGCTGTTTACTGCTGCTTAGACACCTGCGTGTGTGTTATTAGTGTGTTTACTCACTAGAAGTGCAAAGTAGCTTTGCTTAAACTGTATCAAATATCATTTTATGTTTTTGTTAGTATTTATATTCTGTTTATTGTATATGAGATTAATGACATCAAAAAGGTCCCAGACTTACTATGTGGCATTATTAATGATGATAAATCTGTTTTTTATTTCCTAATTGAATTACTTTTTTATATGTATTTATTTGGTTATTTGACAGGTTTTTTATGTTTAAAAAAAAAGAAATAAAGGATTTTGTTAATATTTTTCTTCAAGTAAAGAAATGTAAAATTTGACAATCTAATGAGAAAGAAATGACTGGTTTTCTCCGTTAATTAAGCTTTAAAATAATTAAGCATTGAGCTTGAGCTTTGATGGAACATACAGTAGAGGTCAAAAGTTTTCATACACCTTGCAGAAAATAGGAGGGATCATACAAAATGCATGCTATTTATTTATTTATTTATTTATTTATTTTTTATTCAGTACTGACCTGATAAGATATTTCACATGAATTATGTTTACATATAGTCCACAAGAGAAAATAATAGTTACATTTATGAAAATGACCCCGTTCAAAAGTTTACATACGCTTGCTTCTTAATACTGTGTTGTTATCTGAATGATCCACAGCTGTTTGTTTTGTTTTGTTTGTTTAGTGATAGTTGTTCATGAGTCTCTTGTTTGTCTTGAACAGTTAAACTGCCTGCTGTTCTTCAGAAAAATTGTTCAGGTTTCAGAAATTCTTTGTTTTTTTATAGCATTTTTGTGTATTTGAATCCTTTCCAACAATGAATGTATGATTTTGAGATCCATCTTTTCACACTGAAGACAACTGCGGGACTAATTTGCAGCTATTACAGAAGGTTCAAATGCTCACTGATGTCGGGGGTGAAAACTTTTTGAATTTTGAACTGGGTAAATGTAATAAGTATCTTCTGTACCTTCTGAAGGGCTATACTAAATGGAAAAAAATATATATGATATTTAAGCAAAATAAGAAAAATGTACACATTTTCATTCTGTTCAAAAGTTTTAATGCATTGTGATTTCTTTTGGAGCATCAGTGAGCATTTAAACCTTCTGAAATAGTTGCATAGGAGTCCCTCTGTTGTCCTCAGTGTAAAAAGATGCATCTCAAAATCATACAGTCATTGTTGGAAAGGGTTCAAATACACAAAAATGCTGAAAAACCAAGGAATCTGTGGGACCTGAAGGATTTTTTTCTGAAGAACAGCTGGCAGTTCACCTGTTCAGGACAAACAAGGGACTTATGAACAATTATCAAAAAATAAATAAATAAATAAACAGCTGTGGATCATTTAGGTAACTACAGAGAATCAAGTGTATTTAAACTTTTGAACGGGGTCATATTTAAAAATTCATTTTATTTTCTCTTGTGGACTGTATGTAAACATCTTTTATGTGAAATATCTTACTCAGGTCAGTACTAAATAAAAAATAACATGCATTTTGTATGACCCCTCTTATTTTGCTAAAATATTTAATTAATAATTTTGCAGATTAAGCAAGGTGTATGTAAACTTTTGACTTCAACTGTATCTTTTGATACACTGATCTTTAGGACTGATGGCACCTTAAAATGTTTAGAATTTTAGAGACGACATACTTGATTTTACAAAACATAATTTCAGAATTCAAAAACTGGCACCACTGCACTGACAAATGCCTGTTTCTATGTTTCTATGAAACTCTTCCACAAAGTTGTCCTCAAATGTCAGCATCCTCAATGTCTGTTCCTCATATGTCAGCATCACTTTGTTATGGGTACAATAGGGCCCTATGATTTCTGCGATGCGGAAAACGTGGACGGAATCGCGGAATCATTTATAAAAACGGAATTTAACGAACAACATGGAATGTCACAGAATTTGTCAAAGTTTGAATGAATTAATCAAAAGTAGTTCATTACACGTAAATCAAACCGCAATATAGACTAGTATCTGTAAATATTACACCGCAAAAATACCATTTAAATGTGAATCCTGTGCATGTTCTGCGTGTCTCTGTTTTAATGAATGGAGCAGATGAGCGGTTTTGTTTGCTACACACACTGAAGTGTGTGTGTCGCTTGCGGTGATTTCAGCATCTGTCGTCTCACTAAATGAGGACATAAATACATGAACAATATCTGCTGAGAGTCACTTCATGAGCATTTGGCCGTTCCATTTTAGGAAAACTAGCATCATACTCACAGAAATGTAAGGGTAAACACGGCAACCCGTCAAAAGAAAAGTCCGGTTTAACTTGAAGGCATAGTGCCATTACTACTAAAATTAAACGAACATTATCGCACAACATTTCTTCCATGTTTTAATTTTAATAGTAAATTCCCCTTTGTTTGCCAAAAAAAAAAAAAGTTTGCTTAATTTTCAATAATTAAAAGATAAATGAAATGAATATTTTATGCTTTTACTTGATAACCAGAACATTTTAAACAACAGAATTTCTGAGGGTAAAAAAAACTTTCATAAGGCTATTTAAGAATAAATTTGAATAAATTAAGTATGCATTCAAATAATTAGACATGCTGAAACACAGAATTTGATAACAATAACACATATGGTGAGAAAAAAATAAAACATTTCATAGGACCCTAAACATGTCATTTTTGTTAAACCTTTATTAAACTGATGTGAAATGTATAAGTTTCATGATTTTAATTAATTAGACATGCTCCTTGATTGATAAAATTTAATTTAACCATTAAAGAGGAGTTGAGAAAAATTAAAACGGAAAAAACGGAATTTGGAAAAAAATAAAACGGAATTTGGGAAAACGGATTTCATAGGGCCCTAGTACAACAACATTCACTCATGGGCTTCAGCACATTCAGATTCAATAGATCATAGATAAAGAAAGAAATACAGAGAGCTGCTTTCAGATGCCTTTGTGTTCACAGAGGACCAAAGGTTGCATGAATTTAACTCCACACATATAGCTGCTTGTGACTCATGCCAGTTTTGCCGTCTACTTTGTAACTTGAACTATGGCACATATTCTAAAACACTTTGCCCACGTTTATGGGGAAAAAGAGAGAAAGGATAAAGGTTGTGAGTAAAAATGTGTGTCCTTGTTAGTAAGCACTTTCTGACGTCACCTGTAAGGCCTATGCATTCTGATGTAGATAGAGATTATACTAAAATTCATGTTTACTATTTTTACTATTTTTGTTTTAGTATTTACTATTTTACTACTTTCAAATTAAAGTAAAAAGAAAACTTTTTTCAAAGTTGCCTTTATATCAAAATTAGTGCTGTCAAACGATTAATCACGATTAATAGCATCCAAAATAAGACTTATGTATATATAAGTACATACACATGCATGTATATTTAAGAAAAATGTTCATATATTAAAAATATTTATTATATCAATTACGAAAATAAATATATACATGTAAATATTTTCATAATATATACTGTGTGTGTATTTATATATGCATAATGTACTCAGTATATACACATATTATGTAAACAAAAACCTAATTTGGATGAGATTGATCATGATTAATCGTTTGACCACTAAAATGCATATTTAGAAACAAAATCATGTTTTAAATGTACAATATTGCAAGTAATAACAGATAAGTCATAAATAGTAGTATCCACTGAAGGACTGCTAATTGTATTGTATAAATACGTTTTTTAATATATGCCTATCATTGTCATATGTCATCTCTTTGTTATCTCAGCATACTTATTTTTTTATTTTTGTTTTTAATGATACTGCAGAAGGTCAATCACTGACAGTTGTTCTCTTGTTTGTCATTATAGACTGTCTATGAAGATGAAACATTTTTATACATATATAAAATTCGTTTTTATGTCATGACTGGCAGTTTTATATGCAAGTGTCTTTCCAAAATAAAAGTTTTTGTGCTTGTCAGTTTCAGATTCGTTGTGCTTGCCGTTTCATATTTTGCCGTGTAGTTCTGCCGTTTCACCACAAGATGTCGTCGCAGCACAATTTACTGATGTCAAAGCCATTCATTTGTCTCAAACACACCGTTTATATGCAGTAACTATAATATTGTAATTTGTTATTTTAAATAATTAAATATTATTTTTTAAAATTGTAATACATATATTTATGTAACTATTTATTTATATTTATTAAAGTAAAATCTTTTTATCTTATTAAATTAAAATAGAACCATTTTCAATAACAGCCTCAGAAATAAAGATAAATGCAACAGATTTAAATGTGCATTTATTCTGTCACATTGCAATTCCTGATGGGTATTGTATAAGTTAAATATGACCTCTGATGATTTCTTCCTCTAGATCAATTGCATTTCCTGTCTCTGTGCACTGTGTAACTGAAAAGCGGAAGCACTAATAGAAGTCAGTTGAGACTGCGGTTCGGAAGGCAGATCGATACCCTGACTCAATGCAAAAACAGGCTGGATGCCACCACAGCGGCTCATTTATAGCCAGCAGCAGATCAATACACTGCAGCCTGTGACAGAGCAGTGCCTCAGTGGGAGAGATGTGCTGTTAGCGCCACTGAAATAGCACAGTGTGTGCAGGCAGAGGACAGGGACATTTGTTTGTGTGCGTTCCTGTGTGTGTGTGCCTACAACAGAGACGACGTGTGTGTTAGTATTTTAAGGAATGGAAAGGCACATGAATGCATCTGTATAACAGAGAGCATGTGGGGCTTTGGATCTGTGTGGCGTTGGGAATTGATATCTTTGTGACCTGACGGGACCGGATGCAATGAGAGAAGAGCTGTGGGAGAAGCGCAGGTCTTTGGAGAGATACCCAAGGGCTTGGCCAACCTTTCGCTCACCTCTGGCTGACCTCTAGCTGACCTGTGGGATACCTTTGCAAATGAAGCCCAGCCAAATCGGCCTTCTCTTTCTCTTCCCTGGCGTGGGAGAGCGCAGGTGCGCTAGATCACACTCAGTGTCGCTGCAGGGGAGGGTTCACATCCAGTCATAGAGGAAATCAGGCGTAAAGGGAAATGAAGACACATGTCCCTCTTTTTTCCCTCCATATGTACACATATGCAGTTCAGATAGAAAACAAAGGCATTAGAGCTTATGCATAGGCTTAACATTATTGTAAACATTGGCTTCAAAGATAGCAACTGTAAAAACTTACAAAGTCGTCCAGTTTTAGCTCAAGTGCTGATCCTCTATGATACTGTTGTAATAGGCTTATTCTAAAAACTGTTTCTCTTTTGAGGTCACAGCAAAATTTTGTGGGCAAAAAAGGTCAATTATCTGCTGTCAGTTGTATAGTGATGAAGCACAGTTCACACAGAAATCACTTTCAAACCAAGCAGCTTTCTGTTGGTCAGCACAGCAAATTCATGTTACCAACTGAGCTTGGTGTGAAATCGGCATCGGATCCTTCTCACAAGACTGTGATCAGCATCGTAAATCCTCTAAAGTTTTTTATATTCTGATTTAAAAAACCTATGTGCATTTATAACACTATACTTTGTTTTATATTACCTTTGCATAAAATGACAAAAAAACTAGTTAAGGCTAATGCGAGGGTGTTTCTAATGCATTGTCTATGGGTAAGATGGTAAATTTGACATTGTTCTCTTTTCTTTTCCTGTTTCAGTCTCTCGCATTTTTTTAAAAAAAAGTTGTGAAAACACTATCGTGGAGTTTTTCTTTTACTGTTTGAGCAAATGGGAATGCAAAATATATATTTGTGGTAACTTACTCTCCCATTCACTGCTCTCGAAGTTAGAGAAGTTCACTTCCAGAACCAAAATTTAAAGATAATTTACCCCTTTGTCATCTAAAATGTTCGTGTCTTTCTTTCTTCAGTTAGAAGAAATTACGTTTTTTGAAGAAAACGTTTCAGAAATGTTCTCCTTATAGTGGACTTCTATGGTGCCTGCGAGTTGAAACTTCCAAATACAGTATCAGTGCCGCTTCAAAGGCCTCTAAACGATCCCAGCCTAGGAAGAAGGGTATCATGTAGCGAAACGATCAGTTATTTTCCAAACAATATACATTTATATACTTTTTAACCTCAAACGCTGGCCTATTCTCTGCGACGCGCATGATACTCTGTACCGGGTACAATACAGTTAGGGAGAGTCGAATAACTCCCCTCTCGTTTTCTCCTTCAGTTTCAAATCATGGTACATCGCTGTTTTAGCTTTTTTGTAAAGGACATTTGGTCTTCTTTGCACGTTCACTTTGTAAACACTGGGGCAGTACTTATGCAGCGATGTAGGACAATTTTTAAGTTGGAGGAGAAAAAGAGATAGGGGTTTTCAACATACCCTAACTGTATTGACCCAAGGTGCGTTCTCGCCATATATCGGAATTCCCGTAATTACGAGATTCCAACTTGTAAAAAGCGTTTACGTCCTCGGAATTACAATTTGTGAACTGGGAGACTTCTGGGAGCTACGACTTGTTCCACTTGACCAACGTAGGCTCTGTTTAGGCGTTGATAGTGTTGCCATAGAAAAGCATAATTTCGAATCTGAGGACGTGAACAGCTCCGAGTAGAACGTCACATGTTGTCATCTCGAAATTATGGTAATTTCGATATGGCGTGAAGGCAGTACCGGATTACACAGAGTTCGCGCATGCGCATCGCAGAGAATAGACAAGACCAGCATTTGAGGTTAAACAATATCTGAATTGTATTTTTTTTTTTTTTTAAGAAAATAACGGATCGTTTCACTAGATAAGACCTTTCTTCCTCGGCTGGAAAGACCTTTTAGAGCCCTTTAAAGCTACACTGAAACTGCAAGTTTTGGAAGTTCAAACTCATGGACACCATAGAAGTCCACTATATAGAGAAAAATTCTGGAATGTTTTCCTCAAGAAATATCACTTATTTAAAACTGAAGAAAGACAGACACAAACATCTTGGATGACCTTGGAAGGGTGTGAGTAAATTATCTGTAAATGTTTGTTCTGGAAGTGAACTTCTCCTTTAAACCAACTATGAGGACAGCTGAGTAATCCAGAAATGTGAAAAAGGTTGAAATTACCTTTTTTTTTTTTTTATTAAATGCTTAACAAACAAGTTTACATATAAATCAAGACATCTAAATAGACAACATGAGACATAAGTTGACAAGGGTTATAAAACTTCCATTGAAATGACTAGATTTGGGGGAGACTGACGTGGAAGGAATTGTTAAATAAAGTCGTTATTTTGTTTGTTTTCTATGCGCACAAAGTATTCTCGTAGCTTCATAACATTAAGGTTGAACCACTGATGTCAAACAGACTATTTTAACAATGTCTTTACTACCTTTCTTGGCCGTTTGAACGTTTGCGTTTCGTTGCTGTCTATGCAGGGTCAGAAAGCTCTCGGATTTCATCAAAAATATCTTGGTTTGTTTGTGTTCCGACAATGAACGAAGGTGTTACGACATGAGGGTAAGTAATTAATGACAGACTTTTTACTTCTGGATTAACTAACTCTTTAACTTTACAGAATATAAAAAACACAGGTTGTAGTGGTCAGAAATTAACAGTAAAAATTCAGGGACAATGTTTCATGTATTATGGATGGTATGTTGGTGCCTGTATACTTGTAAACTTATATTTCATTACGTGATATATTATTAATATTACTAAGTGATAGTATTAACTATCATCATTATTACAATTATTGGCAAAATGAGTGTTTGGAAATGTAAACTGATATTTCCTACTGACAACACTACAGCAAAAGATAGAAACAACTGACTTTAAACCAAGACTTTTGCACAGTATATATATGTATTTTAATTTTTTTTTTTGCATTAATTGTTGGCTTTTTGAAAATGAGACAGAGTTATCACTCACATAAAACATACTGGAACTGAGAATTAGGCATCCTGAGTTACGAAACCGCAACCTCTGAGCAGTAAATATTTCCTCTGTGATGCTAATCAAGAAAGACAGCAATGGCTGAGACCAGTTACATAAAACTACAAGCAAGTGATGAAATGAATGAATGAGTGTTTAAACAAATGGGACTCTTGCTACTGTGTATTCCCATTAGGCAATGAAGGGGCAGCTGTGTTAGCGTAAACAGCTGAGCGTACGTGGTCTACCAATCTCTGTGTTTGTGCCTGTCTTAGAGTCTGCTGAAGGGGGAGTTGTGTATGTTTGTGTAGCGAAGCTGTGTGTCTGAAAACCATGATAAGGACGAATCAGAGCAGCTCAAAGGACACAGAGAGAAATAAAGCATGGCTGAAAATACACACTCACTCAGTCACCTTTAGTCTTAACTTACTGTCTGGTGCCAGAGTGTTTGTCTGTGTCCTTCTCAGATGCATCACTGGAGGAGATGTTCTCTTCTCTTTCTTCAGTCTTTCTGACAGACTGTTGGCGCCAGTGGTGTGGCACTTCATCTCTGGCCACATTCATCACAACTCTCTTGCAACAAGCTTTTCTAACTGGTTTCCTTAATGTATCTAATAACAATAATATAAATGCAATCACTGACCACAGAATCATTTGCACTACATCTAAAACTGTGCTATGTATGAATTGTGTTTGATGTCATTCTGTGGCGGAAATTATGTTTATTATCTTTGGAATAAAATGGTTGACTCCTTTGTCTTGCTGCGGCTAATGTTATAGCAGTTATCCAAAATACATACAATTAATAATTTTTGTATAATTTGACAAAATTACAGCATTAATGTTATATTCAACAATTTAAATTCAAGCTTTTTTTCACTCATGTTTTATCTCCAGCAGGCCTTTTATTGACACTTTTGTCTCCTTTTTGAACAAGTTCTTAAAACTTATTAGGGGCATTTTTGCTGCTAATGGTGTAAATAACTCATAATTTGTGTAAAAAATAAAAATCTAAATAAATTTGATCAGGGTTATTATATTTAACTAAAACTAAATTTAACTAAACATTGTAGTTACTAATGATTGTTAATTTAATTAATATAAAATATTTTAAAAAATGTATTTATTTCATTTAACATTTATGAAAAAACATATTTTAGTTAATATAGTATGTACTATTCTAAACTAAAACAATAAAAACTTAAAATAAATGCTAACTGAAATAATAATTAAAAACCCTTAAACTTATTTTTATTTCAGTTCCCGGGTTATATTATTTCAAATAACGAAAATGTTTTATGATTTTAGTTTTAGTTAACTATTATAATCCTGGTGAAAATTATTTGTTATTTTTTACACTTAGTTAATTTACTTGAACTTGTTGTACTAAAATAACTAAATCTAAAACTGAAATAATAATGATTAAAAATTATATTTTAAAAAATATATATTTTGAAAAAAGTAATAAATATATTTTAAAAATGCAAACAAAAAAATACAAATGAATTCAAATATATGGGTTAATGTTAGAAAAATATAGATGCATATGATGGTAGAAGATTCAAATCATGAAGTAAATAAAGTAGTTTTAATAATAATAATTTGAGAGCAGAGAATATTGCTTATTTTTTCAAGAATCAACTTATTTTAATTACTTGCTGTGTTTTTTTTTTTTATCATTCAAATTGGGCTTAACACATTTTTTCTGTGGTGTGACAAACTCAGAACATTATTAATATTGCTTTACTCAGACTTAAAAAAACAAAACAAAACTGGGAAATGTAATTCCCTGTAGGAGCACCCTGATATAGTTGTATCTGTGTATTTGACTGGACATGGGTTACAGGTCAAGGGCTTGATCTGGTGGCACAGCCATCGCTGGGTGGATGGACTAAATAGGATCTCAAAACCATCATCCCTACTGTGAGTGACTTTTATGTATTTTTGAGCTTTATTTTGCATTGTTTTTCCCCCCACATCTGCTGCATTGCACAACACAGTGCACAAGTGCATCTGAAGAAGAAAAAAAAGATTTAGATTTGTTGGTGAGCAGTAAGCATGCAGATGTGACCTTTGGATGAAAGAGTCCTATGATGTCTTTGCTAACTATGGTGATGAATCTGCTAAGAACATTTGTGCTGGGTTTTGTATGTGTGTACAGTCTATAAACCAGGCTTTGGTCTCCTAAAATAGAGCTTGCCTAAAGTGTGCATATTTGTGTGACTCTGCTGTTCACGGGATTTTAGCTGAGTGCAGATCTTTGAATTTTAGCCTCTGGTCAGCTAATTGTATCTGTGTAATTTTTTGGATAGGTTTTTCCTCCCACTCTGCATAACACTGCTAGCAAGTTTATTGTTTGCCACAGTCTTATGAGAGAATGAGTTGTGTGTTGTTTGTCTCCATGTAGGAAGCAAC
The DNA here is from genome assembly GCA_019740295.1 of Labeo calbasu. Lineage (NCBI taxonomy): Eukaryota > Metazoa > Chordata > Actinopteri > Cypriniformes > Cyprinidae > Labeo > Labeo calbasu. The sequence goes on along the minus strand of JAHKKF010512904.1, from coordinate 43,315 downwards.
AACAATAGTTTGTGCTGACCTCAGATCTGACCTTTTCTGGTTACAGGAAATCAGCAAATGAATGCAATTCTTTATTCCGCATAGTCCACAAGAGTAAAGCAAATACTTTCAGTTTGCTTTGCATTTTAATAGTAGCATCTTGCTTATCAGCTAAATAACACTTCTGTTCTATGCCATGAGCTGGTGATTGAAAAACATTGCTGTGATTTGCTGTATGTTTGATTTTAATATCTAAACACGTACACATATCACATCATTTCACATATCTACACATGTCAATTTTGCATTTAAATCAGCATATTGATATATTATACATTGACTAGGGCTGGGGAAGATAACCTGTTAAGTTTTATAACTAATATTGGCTGTTTAATACTTGGAAAATAATTCACATTATTAATGCCACATCTTCACTTCCTGAGTCTACAAATATGTTTTCTGAAATTGTGATACTGGTGTTAGGCTATATACAGAGGACAGATTCTCGCATAAAAATATTGTCACTAAATTGTTTACTAGTCATTGTATTATGTTTTACTTAAATCAAAATTTGAATCAAATTATGTAAATATATAAAATCCATTTAATATGTTTATTCATATTGGTAGTGCCTTGAAAGAAGATATTCTTATTTTTCTAAATGTATTCCTAAATCTGCGTGAATTCAATGTGTATATACAGTTGAGGTCATAAGTTTACATACACCTTGTAGACTCTGCAAAATGTTAATTATTTTACCAAAATAAGAGGGGTCATGCAAATACGTGTTATTTTTTATTTAGTACTGACCTGAATCAGATATTTCACGTAAAAGATGATTCGTCATAACAGTTAAATTTATAAAACTCCATTCATATGATTGACTCTTAATACTGTGTTGTTACAGTATTGAACAGTTAAACTGCCTGCTGTTCTTCAGAAAAATCCTTCAGGTCCCACAAATTCTTTGGTTTTTCAGCTTTTTGTGTATTTGAATCCTTTCCAACAAGGACTGTATGATTTTGAGATCCATCTTTTTACACTGAGGACAACTGAAGAACTCATATGCAACTATTACAGAAGGTTCAAACACTCATTGATACTCCAGAAGGAGAAACGATGCATTAAGAGCCGGGGGTGTAAACTTTTAAACAGAATGAAGATGTGTACATTTTTCTTATTTTGCCTAAATATCATACTGTTTTCATTCAGTACTGCCCTTTAAAAGCTACAAAAGTTACTTACATGTTTCCTAGAAGACAAAATAAGTTAAATTTACCCAGATCTTCAAGTGCAAAAATTTTTTACTCCCCTTAATGCAGTGTGTTTCCTTCTGAAGCGTCAGTGAGCGTTTGAACCTTCTGTAATAGTTGCATATGAGTCCCTCAGTTGTCCTCAGTGTAAAAAGATGGATCTCAAAATCATACAGTCCTTGTTGGAAAGGGTTCAAACCCACAAAAATGCTCAGAAAACAAAGAATTTGTGGGACCTGAAGGATTTTTCTGAACAGCAGGCAGTTTAACTCTTCAGGACAAACAAGGTACTTGTAAACAACTATCACAAAAAAAAAAAACAAAAAAAAAAACACAACTGTGGATCATTCAGGTAACAACACAGTTGACTTGTGGACTATATGTAAACGTCTGCAAGATGTATGTAAACTTTTGATCTCAACTGTATATTATATATTTGAAGTTGCCTAAATAGTCTTAAAACTACATTCTACAAATATTACAAAAAGTAATATTTCGGAAATTATAGTGGATTTAGGTATCCACCATGACACTTGCTGTGAGAAATACCACAATCGGACTGAAACAGTTGGAGTTCCGATATCACTAGAATAACACACTCCTCTCAGCCAATCAGATTCAAGGACCAGAAAGAACTGTTCTGTATATATAATATATATATGATTAGTTAAAAATATAAATCAAGGTATAACATCTTTAAAGGTTCATTTGGCTGTTTAACTACAGCCCGTAGCAGCTATTTTTCTCCTGCTAAATGTTTCAGCGTTAAGATAGTGTGAAAGCTATTTGTATTTTGCTGATAACTGTAAACATTGTGGCTCTGCGAAGCTTTCAGAGAATTGCTCTCTTTCCTTAAGGCACTTTATTTGAATGGATATGACACTTCTGAGGTCTCCTGGTAGTTGTGTGTATTTTGCTTTTCACATAATCATAAAACATGGTTCTGTTTTCTGGTGCTTTTGATGCAAACCTTTTTGATGTGCTTGAAAGCCTACCATTTTCACTGATTATTTTTGCAATGCAATCTGATAAAAATGTATTCCTAATGTAAACGTAATCCTTTTTCTCATCTATGTCAGATGACTTGTTAGAATAAAAACACAGGAGCCTGCTGAAAGCAGAAATAACTACGGAAGTGCTTGGTGTTTTGCATTAATTCAATTGCCCAAACAGTTTATTCTCATTTCCTATGAGGGTCTTTTTCCTCTCGGCTGCTGCTTCCTTCTGTGGGCGTCCCATATAGCTTGCTGAATGAGATTTAAGCCCTTATTTCCTGTCTGCAGTGCAGATAGTAGACTGACCTCATCATCCCTATGAGCCATGAGCCAATCATATATCCCAGCATAGGCACTGTGAGCTGCTTCATTGTATCTTGACAATAATTTTTATGCACCATAGTGGAAAAAAACTGTAAAACTCACAGGTTTAGGTGAATAAAATCTTATTCTTATAAATCTTAGAAGTCGTTATTCTTGTTTCTTTGTGGACAAAAGGTGTTCTTGTAGCGTCGTAAAATTACGGGTGAACCACTGATGTCACATCGACTATTTTAACAATGTCCTTACTACCTTTTTGGGCCTTGAACTTGTCAGTTGCATGGCTGCCTATGCAGGATCAGAAAGCTCTCAGAGTTCAGCAAAAATATTTTTGTTCTGAAGATGAATAAAGGTCTTACAGGTTTGGAACATGAGGGTTAGTAATTAATGACAGAATTTTCATTTTTGGGTGAACTATCCCTTTAACATGCTCCTATAACTTTTAACATTTTAAAGTAGATTCAGCTTTATCTAAAGAAAAGGTTAGTTGTACATGCCTGTGTGAAACCCATTTTGCGAGGCTGTAGTGTGTGATTGCTGGGGCAGAATAATGTTAGAGTTAGTATTTGCTTGCTTTGATGTTTTTTTTTTAAATTAAATTAACTGTGAATAATACATTTGAAGAAACATTTCTTTGTCTGTGTTTTCAAATTGGGCTCCCTGTTGATTGCAGAGGTGTGTATCACAACCATGACCACACTAAATGGATGATTTGGAAGCTGCTATGGAAAGAAGCATCTTAAAGAAATGAAAGCAAAGGTAAGTCGTAACACACACAAACGTGTCTTTATGTCTGCCAAAAAGGTCCCTAGAAAGGCTTATGTCAAGACAGTTGAAATATGAGTCAAGTGAATACATTGGTTGACCATAGTACAGCCATATTTTACAGTACTACTGTCTGCAGGTTTAAATATTGTAGTAATATTATTTCTGTCACTACACTGGAGTTGTTTCCTGGTTGCATGTTTTAAATTATAGCTTAAGTATTAACATCATATCCTTTGTCTTTCATTTTCAGCTTTAATATTTGGACAATTTACAGTTTGATCTTAAGGCATAAGTCTTTTCTCCAAGTAAAACATATTTTTGCGAGATCTCTCATACTTCCTTTAGTAATATAAAACTCCAGGAGTTCCTCTTAATGCACTGACCTCAGATTAAATGTCTCGATCTGATCTATTGCAGCAGGGTCCAAGTGAAATGTGATGTACTTGTAATACATGTCATTTAAGAAGCCGTATATCAAGATGTGCTGGCAGGAAATGAGATCGCTCAAATTACATGTATTCAGTTTCAGCCTTCTTTAAACAAGACAGACATTTGCCTGTCTGCTGGGGTGGAGGGTTTTAAAAGTAAGAGGACATGAACTCCACAAGTGTTTGTGAAACCTGATGATCACATTCTCCAGCATGAATTGAGAATGATCCTGTGTTTTAATGGAAACGGGAACATCTGACTGCCTGTGCAAATGAGTTAAAGATAGTGAAGTTCAAATGTTACGTTTTATTATTGACCTAGAAATCATGCCGATATTTGATTTTATATAAAAGCTTGTTTTCTTCCCAGCAAACTGTTCAGGGTTAAATCCAGAAAACTGATTTTCAGTGTGCGCTCAGACTTTTGGACTAACTGTAGGCTATTTATATCACAGGCTGTAACATGTCATATGAAACTGAAGCAGACTTTCATTTGTCCTTTCAAATTCTAAGCCACTTGGTTCACTGTAGGTCGTCAACCGAAGGTCAGATGAAGTTTTGAAGAAACAAAGAAAGTCTCTTCACAGGGAATTTCTTATGTGATGCTCATGAAGGTTTAAACAGCAAATGAGACATTGGTGAGTCAAACCCTGAGCTAACATGAAAATGTCAGACCCATTTCACAAATGACTGCATGTCTACAAATCAGTGCATCGATTAGCATTTGTCAGTCTTGATTTAAATGTGAGATGTTGTACTGTTGGGTCAGTTCATCATGTTTTTATATTCCTGAAAATGAGCTGTGATACGAAGCGTATGTGCAGTGAATATATGAGCTGTCACTGGACCTCATCAACGCTCCCATGATTCCCTGCAGTAAATTCAGAAAAGGCTTCAGCTCTGTCATTCTAATTTTACCTGAAACCTTTACCTGAAATGTCAACATTCTATCAGTCATATTCATCATGTCATCCAAATCTTTGTTGTCTTTTTCCATTTAAAAAATGAAAGGATAATTTATATTTTATTTGTAATATTGTGAAATAATAATAAATATTTGTTTTTTTTAATAAACACTACCAGTCAAATGTTTTTGGACAGTAAAATGTTTTTAAAGAAGTCTCTTCTGCTCACCAAGCTTGCATTTATTTGATCCAAAATACATCAAAAACAGTAAAAATTTTGACATGTTTTTACTATAAAATTAAAATAACTATTTGAATATATTTTAAAATGTAATTTATTACTTTGATTTCAAAGCTGAATTTTCAGCATCATTACTCCAGTCACATGATCCTTTATAAATCATTATACTATTATGTTTTGCTGTTACAAAAGCTTTTTATTTCAGATAAATGCTGATCTTTGGATTTTTCTGTTCATCAGAGAATCCTGAAAAAAAGTACTCAACTGTTTTAAATATTGATATTAATACTAATAAAAAATGTTTCTTGAACAGCAAATCAGCATATTACAATGATTCTTGAAGGATCATGTGAAGCTGAAGACTGGATTAATGATGCTGAAAATTTAGCTTTGATCACAGGAATAAATTACTTTAATTAAAATATATTCAAATAGAAAGCATTTATTTTAAATAGTAAACAAAAGCTACAATAT
>JAHKKF010512904.1:5814-37901 GCA_019740295.1 Labeo calbasu | reverse complement strand
ATCAAATTAAAAATGACTGGTAGTGTATATTAAAATGTAATTTATTCCTGTGATGGCAAAGCTGAATTTTCAGCATCATTACTCCAGTCTCCAGTGTCACGTGATCCTTCAGAAATCATTCTAATATGCTGACTTTGAAACGTTTCTTATTATCAGTGTGCTGCTTAATATGTTTATGTAAACCATGATACTTTTTTCAGGATGCTTTGAGGAATAGAAAGTTCAAAACAACAATATTTATTTGAAATAAAAATAGTTTGTAACCTTATACAGTGCACTCCACTAATATTGTTACCATTGGCAGGCTAAATATGAGCAAAGGTGGCTATGAAAAAATGAAAAAAAAAAAAGTGAATTTTTTAATGACCAATCAAAAAGATAAACGATGCAGATTTATTTTGACAGCTACTGTTGCTCATCTTTAGCAAGGGTGCCAATATTTGCGGAGGGCACTGTAAATCTCTTTAATGTTTTTTTTTTTCTAAATGTTAACTGTGGAAACTTATTAGCTTGATTGAAGGCAATAACACACATATCTCTGTGAATACTATTGGTAATTCACAAATAAAGGGACTATTATCAGTTTAGTTGTGTAGGATGTCTTTTATTAAAATAGTCCTCTTTGGGATCTAATGGCCTTTGATCTTCCATAATAGCCCTCACAATGACTGCTGCCCTTGAGGGTCATGGCCTGAAATTACCGCAGTTTCTAAGTCATCCCTAATACCTCATAGTCAGTCAATAATAATTGCAGAGAGCATTTTATAAATGATGTGCACAGTGGGATCTTCAACTTGAAGCATTGCCATTGCACATAAAGACACTCATATGTGCTAAAATAAAGAGGCATACAAAATGTGGCGGACTGTCAATGGACCTTATTCATGAAACACAAGCAGAACAAATTTCTGAGTAAGACTATGCAAATCAAATATTATGTAAATTTTTGCACTCAGTTGAATGTAGCACATTGTTAGAATGCTTTTATGAGTATTTTACACAGAAATTTGTTCTGCTATTGTGTATGAACAAAGCTCAGTGTGTTTAAAGCTTCTTGAAGAAATAGAAATGCTGCCTAGCATGTGAAAGAAATCTCAGAAGTTGTGATTATAACGCCCTCACTTTTCTAAACCACTGCAATATTCACTGCAAACTGAAATCCTGAGAGGTCTTTAATCCCAAGGGAGTTTAGTGATATCTGAAGAAAGTGCTGACTGGAATTTTGACACTCCCTCGTGGAATGAATCCATGGCCATCACTGAATGATTTGCCTAATAAAAGCTGATCCCGTTCTATGGGCCAAACACTGAGTGTTTGCTGAATTTTGATAATGAGATCTACATTCCAGAACTCTAAGTCGTTCTTCTCCCTGCTCCTGCCTGATAGAAATCACCTACTGGATATTTCTGTTGAGGGCTGTGTGAATTAAAGGCGAGAGTTTAGGATAATCTCGTTATTTATTCATCTGACTGCTAATTAATTCTGCATGTGCGTTCAATAATTCACACCCTATATTTTTTTGCCATTTTCTGAGTGCCAAGATGAATAATTTATCCCAACAGACAGCTCTGACTGTAATCAGTGTTGGTTGCTATCACCATAATGTCCAAATGTCCTTGTTTTCCCTGGTAAGTATCTGTGGACTTACTGAAACATAATTTTTTATCAGCATAATATGGCTTTTGTTCTGCCTGTTCATGTGATGTCTGTATGACTTTCATACTTTAAATAGGGTCTGTACCATTGCTTTTTGAATGTTTTTAGAATACTTGTACTATAAAAAATACTGGGTTATTTGTTTAACCCAAATGCTGGGTTCAGCCTGTTGGGTCATTTTATTGGGTTATTTTTAATATTTTGACCCTGGTGCTGGGTTATTTTTTTAACCCAAATGCTGGGTTCAACTTGTTGAGTAATTTTACTGGGTTATTTTTTATATTTTTTTTACCCAGGTTCTGGGTAGTTTTTCTGTAACTAAGTCGCTGGGTCATTTTTAACGATGGGTTATTTTTTGCTACCCAACCGCTGGGTTAAGCCTGTTGTGTTGTTGTGAAAATCTGGCAACCCCGCAGTCCCGGCGTCAGGACACGCGATTCTCAAGTGGCGCTAACTGGGGTGCGGCGTATTCTATATGAATAAAACACGTCGTCAGATTTTAACTGAAAGGATTATTGCCGCTTTCTTTACACACCAGTGCATTTAACGAACTCACAAACATTACTGTGTATTTAACAACATTTTTTTTGCTAGTAATTAATTTAAATGACTGAAACATTATTTTTATGTGGTTGAAAACACTGAATCTGTGTGATAAGGCTAAAAACACTGAGCACGTCTATCTGGCTCAGCGCCAGACAAGGCGCAAAAGCACGTTTAAATTTAACAGTGAAAGTTTAAAAACAACGCTGATGTCCGAATCGAATGGTTAAAATTGAAATGAGTTCTGGGGTTTAGAGTGGGTCAAATTGAATCTGAGGTGGCACAAATCAGATCGCAGGGGTACCCCTTAGCTTGAAATCACATTCGGTTTAGCTTTTCGTGTTTAAAATCTTATTCTGGGGGTAAAGGGGTCGATCCTTCAGAATATTGCAGGGGGCTTCAGGACGTCATAGGGGGGCTAAGCCCTCGTCGATTTGGTGCACTTCTTCAGCGAAATAAAGGTTTGTATATATTTTATAGTCTTTACTGTGCTGTAAATTGTATTATTTTACGCAACGCAACGTAAGGACGAGATGTCAGTCAGCTGCACGAGCAGCGGTTGTTTCGCATGATGTAAACGCCTTTTGTTTAATTTAGTTTGATGTTACAATATGTTCTCTAATCTCAGTACTGTTTGTTTACGGACAGGTTTTGGAGTCATGGCATCATTCAGCTACAAGTGAAACGTGAGGCTGCGCTCTGAAGTTCGGAATTACCCCAGCAAACAGCAGCCCTTCACCGGCTCAGATTTCGGCGACACACCGGCTCGATTAGCGCTATTTCGGTAAAAGGCGGTTACAGAGAACAGTTGAATACACTAAAATTAAAATGCTTTTACATTTTTTAATGTCTAAAATGCTTGATAATTGAGTTTAAATGTATGTAATATTGTAAACTATGCTGTATTCACCCAAATAAATCCAATTTGTCTTGTATTTTGTCCATGTGTTCTTGCTTAATGATAAATGTTCATCTTTTGATTATTGCTGTTGCCTCTAGTAATTCTGTGCGTGTTTTTTTAAGTTCCAGTCCATTTTAAGCCAGCAATATAATAATTTTTAAACAATAGTTGACCTAAATAAAATAACCCAGCATGTTTGGTAAAAACATTTAACCAGCTGGGTCAAAATAACCCAGCATGTGTTCTGTCCAATATTTATCCAGCACTGGGTTGCCAAATAACCCAGGTTGGGTTGTTTTTAACCCAGCATTTTTTAGAGTGTAATATTTGGCTGAGGGGGAGTTTCTGATTAAATAAAAGTTGTCCCTAAATCATCCAATGAAACAATGTAAGGTGTCAACTATTGGAGCAAAAGAGATTAAATTTTTTCATATTTGTGAATCTGTCAGACATTTTTCCTCACCAGATGATTTTCACTAAATGAAAATAGTATTTTGCAGGTTTAAAGGGATAGTTCACCTCAAAATTAAAATTCTGTAATTAATTACTCACCCTCATGTCGTTCCAAATCTGTAAGGCCTTTGTTCATCTTCAGAACACAAATCAAGATATTTCTGATGAAATCCAAGAGCTTTCTGACCTTGCATAGACAGCAATGCAACTGCACATTCAAGGCCAGCTCGTGCATCAGCAGCACCACACGCATGCGTTGTGATATTCTCGTGAAAGCTCAGAAAGCTCTCGGATTTCATCAAAAAGATATAAAGATCTTAATTTGTGTTCTGAAGTTGAACAAAGGTCTTTTATATTAAAGAAATTCAAAAGTTGTATGATCAGCAAGCCAGTGACTCTGCATGAGGGAGCGAAATGTCTCTGTCTGTCCAGCATGAATGTTTTGAATGAAGAAGAGCAGAGAGGCCCCGTCTCTGGCCTCCAGGTTGGGTTCACTTTTTTTCTAACCAGTAAAAGTGGAGAAGACTGATCAGACCTGACAGTTACTTGGGGCCCAACAGCCGCAAGAAAACAACCTTTAACCCTTCCTCCACTGCCTCCCTCCCTCCCAAACTGTGATGTCATGTAGAATGTGCTTTGCTTTATCAGTGGAATAATTCATCCTCCAAAATAGCCCTGTATCCTATACTGCATTTCACTGGCCTGTACAGAGGGTCAGCTGGCAGTAAGATGCTTTTAGCAAAAATGTCTGATCAGCATGAATCATCACATTACCAAGAAATAGCTGTTCAGCAGTCATCGGGTACATCATAAAACAGAACTGGTTGCAAATAAAAATGTTATTATTCTATAAGTTTTACATGTAATTTCATGTCAGAAATGACAGTTGTTCTTGTTGTCATATGAAATCCATTACTGTCTGAACTGATTACCAGAAGACACACAGTAAATAAGACATACAGTTCAACACGTGAATGGATCAACCGAACAGAAGCTTTATTCAGTGCAGGGCATGAATAGGGCTTAGATGAAGTATTGCATGAACTCTCTGTATTCCCTTTTGAGTTGGGGGTCTGTGGGCTAGAAATTTCTTCAGAAGGATGAGATCAGCCTTGGATCAGAAGGGATAAAGTTTCAGTCATTCCAATGAGCTGGCAGGGGAAACAGTTAACATGTGAATTGTTATCATAGAGCTGAATAATCCTCAGTCAGCACTGATATATAGACTGAACGAATGGATAAAAGTAGAAGGTACATGGTGGGTGAACAGACAAAATGAATATTTTTTATAATATGACAAACTTTCATGCCAGCCTAAACTCCTTAATATGTAGGCATATAGCTCGAAGGAATCTGAGAATCAAATAAACACTGCCAGTGTGCTTTATTTTTAACATTTCTGCTATAAAATTATCTTTTCATCCTACATTTCAAATGTTCAGTTTACTACAGATTTCTTGCATCACAGCACTTATTAGTTCTCAGTTTATTAAGATTCAGACATGTCTGAAATAGACTGTTCTCAGTTTTAACAAAAATTTTAAATAATTCCACATATGCATGCATTAATAAATACATAAATATATGTGCATGCATATAAACAAACAAACAGACCGTTCTTGGTTCTGTAGGACCAAACATACAAATGATAATTAAAAAAAAAAAAAAAAAATTATATATATATGTGTGTGTGTGTAGTGTAATCAACTTTACTAAATGTATAAATAATGTGTATCTAAATTAATTAAGTAAAGTACTAAATAAATAGATATAAATAACAAACTTTAAATAATACAATCTTACGTATTTGTGGAAATAGGCCTACAAAATGTTAATTTATTCACTTCTAGATTCAATTCCTTCACTCAACATGTTAATGAGTTCATGATTCGGTGAGTTGTTAACCCGGATCCCTGAGTTGGTGTATCTCATTTGTAGCTTATGTAGATTATTCACCTGCTAAATGAATAAATGCAAATGAGGTGTTGTTTAGTGTGTCCGTGACCAAAGAACCGCGCTCAGCCTTTTGTGAAATTGTGAACTGGTTCAAGTGAATCAGTTCAAACAAAAAGATTCAGCTAAATCAATTTGTTTATGAATCTGACATCACTACGCCAGCGACTTGTGGCAAAATGACTGAAATCACTCATTTTCAGTGAATTTGCAAAATGAGTGATGGCAACTGTTGGTAACAGTATGTGGGCATTGAGAACAATGTAATACTGTGATGTACCAACAACTGTGAAGACAGTGATGTCAATGTGATGTTCAAACAGCATTTGTATGGACAGTTTGCACTTATGTCACGAATTGGTCAGTTACCCGGATGCGCGGCCATATTGGAAATACTTGGATGTAGACAACAACATTGGTTGCATGGTTGATGCACTACTGATTACGTTGTTCTGCTTATTTATGCTGTCTAAACCATGGAACAGATGTGCAAAGCTGCTAAATCATATAGAAAAGGACTTAGTCATCAGGAAAGGACAATATTTTGACAAACTAACATTAACAGATGGTAATGATATGTACAAGTAGTATTAATTAAGATATTTGAATAATATTTCACCTACCTGACTGGAAATGATAAGATCAAACAGGAATGTCAAGAAATCCCGGTTCAGTTTGGCCAACCACAAATGCCTTTCAGTCCTCAGACAGTTTTTTTGCACTCTTCTCCTTGATTTGTTAAAAAGTTTTGTCAGTCTATAGTACTCCAAATGTTTTTTTCCGGTCCAACCAATTAGTACAGCACAAAACATGACAATAATTGACCATTTTCTGCAGTAATAATCTTAAAAATTGGTGAGTTCCCTTTGGTTGACTAGCTTTGTTTACGTTCAGTGGCGCCAATATGGCCGATTGATGACGCGTTGTAAAAACACGCCTGCTTCAAGACAAGTTCATCCTTAAAATAAGCAATTTTCAGATTTATAGAACAAATCTTTTGTCTGTTTTTCAGTATTAAAACAATTAAGTCGAGTACTTCGTGTATATATTACATTGGCCATACATTAGCCATACCGGCAACACACAAATGCACGTGTATGCAAAGTTAAGAGTATTGCGACTACGCAATTAAATGAATAACCCAGTACTATCGTATGGCTTTGCAATATAACTCTTGGACAGACACACACACACACACACACACACACACAACTAAGCACACTAAAACGCAGCTTTGTCCATTCAGTTAATTACATTAATGTAATGTATTTTTGTATCAGACCAAAAGCAGATTGCCTTCCTGACTTCTCACCCTGGGCTACTGCCCTGTGACAAAAATATTTTAGATTTCTTGCCACAGTGTTATTAAAAAACAGAGCAGAATGTACCGTTCGAGCAGTCGCGTTTTATTCATATCATCTCTGCTTATTTATTTAATAATATGTGTCGTGCTGTGTCTGTGTGAAAACTCTAGGCAGTGCTGTCGGGCTGTGCGGAGCGCGATCTGACGCGCGGCTGCTGCTGTTGCTGAGAACCGCAGGGATGTGAGACACGCGCCGTATACGCGAGCAGAAAAGAGACAGGCAGGTCTCCTGACAACATTATAAAAAACAGGACACCTCCTCTCTGACCTGATTCACCGCCCGTTAAAAAGAGGAGACGAGTAGCAGGTACTATGTGGCCGCGTTCTGGGTGCGCGCTTGCGGCTCTGAGCGCGCGACGATGTAAAAGGCAGCGCGTGCGGATTCTGCGGCATCTGTGATCGGGAATAACTGGGATAGGAAAACTCAGCGAGGCATGGAAAACCACGCTGATCACTGAGCAAATAATCAACCAGACAATCATTCGCAGACGAATTCATTGTGTGCGCCTCCAGGCGCCCCGTTGTTCGATCGATTACCACAGTGGAAGAGACACACAGAGCATTTGAATGCAAAAGGGTGCGTGTGGTGCAAGTGATTCCGTAGTTTCTGTCCTGCTCACTTCAAGGCTTCTGGAAAGACCTTACAGTCAGGTAAGCCGTTAATATGCAAGTTTATCATGCCGTCAGACGTTTTAGGAGCAAAGTGAATTGGAGTCAGCCTCTACAGAGTTCATGTGTCGACCATTAACTTCCTCGTCTGGGTTTTGATTTGTAGAGAAAATCGCAGTTCAGTATAAAACCGAAATCGTGACAGTACATATTTTAGCTGGTGTAAATGGTAACAAGTTCATTTAACCACACGTTGCGTTACTGGAGGTATTACAACTGTGTGCATAATAAACAAGAATTAGAAAAAATATTGTTTAAAATTGTTTTAGATGGAGTAAGCAACTCACATTGCAGGACACTGCTGTAACTGACATGTCCTGTCAACCACCCAGATGTGCTGTATCCATGCATCTAACATGTTAGATTTGTATTGTTTATTTATTGTATTGTGTATTGTTTATTTTTACAAAACAAATGAAATAAAATAATTTCTTAGTCACATGTGCATTAAATACATACAATGCATAAAAATAATACATTTATTTAGACGTTGTCAAGCCATTGGAATTTTTTTGCTGTAAATTAAGTAGTTTTTGGTAACACGTTACAATAAGTATTACAATGTATTAACAGTAACCAGCAAGGAGCATTACATTTGTTACAGTATTTATTCATCTTTGTTAATGTAAGTTAATAAAAATACAGCTGTTCATGTCAGCTCAGGTCCATTGGTTTTTGTAATGTGTTAGTAAATAGTAAAATTACTATCAGTTAAGACTTAAAATTTTGCTTTAGAAGTTTTTTAATTGATAGTTGATGTTAACTACTGTTAGCATATTGAACCTTACTGTAAAGTATTATTGTATCCATTTATTAGATATAATACCAAAGAACTGGTATGTAAATGCATTTTCAAAACATTTGCGGGTTTATATATCATCTGAAAGCTAAATAAGCATACAATGTATTGTTGGCTATTGCTGCAAATATACCCGTGATACTTGTGGTCCAGAGTCACATATATTGTCTGTAAAGTTACGTTTTAAAGGAAAACTACGTCTTTTGTTCTGTGTCCTTTGACACAGTCCTATCTGCCACTCTACCCAACTCAGTTGCACTGTTGTGGTTATATAAATGCGTTGATTCATAATGACATAATATAAGTCTTTGTTGCTGTAACAGGATCAGTGTTTTGACAGCAGTTCTGCTTTGCATGATCTCCGATGCTCATGTTGAAGAAATTCCTTTATCATGAGGGACTCTAAAGCTGTGGAATGTTCAAAAAGAGTTGGACTCTTTGTGTCTCATGACCCTAATACCGGTGTTAAATATTCTCAAGGGCCAGTTTTGCACATCAAACAGAACTTCCAAACGGAGAGAGTTCTCAACTACAAAAGCAAGTGGGTCCTTTCACATTTACAAGCGTCTGAATGTCTTGCGTGTGTCTGTAACTAATTTGAGAGCAGTTGTGTAGAGCTTGACTCGTAACAAGGTTTAATAACTCGCTACTGTCTCTAAAGGTTCTCTGCAAATTGGCAGCACAGTGTTTTATGATTCTCTTCATTCTGTCGCTGAGATGCAGTTGCTATAGTGAGTGGTCCTCTTCATAGCCTCCAACCATCCACATATTCCCAGATTCCGCGAGAACATTGATTTAGCTTTTTTTTTTTTTTTTTATGAAATGAAAGATGGTTCTCCTCTCTTTCAGCCTCTCTGGCTTCATCCCAGTGCCCTTTAAGTGCTAAAAAACATCTGTAATTTAATTAAACTCCTGTTAATGTGTCATTACTGGAATGCATTTTCTATTCAGACTATTGTTTAAAGAGATCTTTTTCATGCTCTAAAGCAGTGCCAAACCAAACCAGCAAAGATAAAACGCAGAGAAGTAATGAAGCCGACATGAACCTTCAAACAGCTGGGGGCAATTTTAGTTTGCATAAGAGGACAAACACATCGGTGCCTTACCTGAGCTCGTTCTCTATGAATTTCAATACTAATGCTATTCTGGAATATTAGAATTTCCATAATAGATTAGTAGATTACAATTTACTATATTATTTTTTTTACATAACTGACCAGCTGCAAGGCTGTGTCGTGTTAATCCGTTGTGTTCGTCATAGATTCAGTGCTGCGGGCTGTTATTTTTTATTTGATCAGTGGGGTGTGAGATTAATTAGTCTGTGTATCTGGGAGGTATGAAACTCCTCTGATCAGAGGCTATGTTCCATGTGACTTGTTATCGGACACAAAGCGCCAGATTTACACAGTCTTTAGGACATGTTTGATGTTTGCACGTGTCATTTCAATGACTAGATCGGTGATGTACTCTAAGACCTTCTGTCATAAACTGGGTGCTCTATTTTCAAACTAGAACACTTCATTTTTATCCAAGATTGGTTCCATTTAGAACCTGCACTTTGCCAAAAATGTAAAAAAGTCCAAAAAAATATCAGTAGTCTTACAATACTTTTTCCTCCCTCAGGATTTTAGGATTTCATATTTGAATTAATCTTAAAAAAGATTTGTGTATTATCTACATTTCGTACTTGGATATTCGTAGATAGACATGCAATCTCATGTCATGTTTAAATACTTTCCAGGTTTTGTCTCAGCCTCAGGTACACTTAATTAGTCAAGGGCACTTAATTAATTTAAAGCAGTCAATTAAAATCTTATATGTATTTAGAATTCAGACTAAATTTAGAATTCAGATCAACCCTCTGGGCCTCTTCAGTTGTGGTCACACTTGGTAAACACATGTGAAATGTAACTTTTTAAATTTTATTCCCCAGGAAAAGCAATATATTTTTGTTCAATATTTATTAATTAATATTTCAAATTTTGGAGGGATTTTATAATGCGCTGCAATATTTCTACAACTTTTATAAGCTGTTTTTTTCCCCCACAATGTTTTTGTTTTATATTTCCCATTCATTTCCAATGTTCATTTTTGACTGCGACTGTGCCAAGTGTTTTATTTTTTGACCCTTCAGCATATCCAAATCATGTTTTTCCACATAGCTAAGGCGATAGAATGAAAGATGATCAAGTGTCATCACATTCTGATGAAGCAAAAATCTCTCTTCCTTTCATTTCCTATAACGGCCATTTTTGACCTCGAAATGTAATATTTTTTGGTCAGATGTGACCAGAGAGGCCCAGAGGGTTAAATATGACGCTGTAATATTTTACTTTAATTTGTGATGAACTGCTGTCTCTCTTATTGGAGATCTTGCCTGTTCAGCACTGAACCGCTATTCAGAAAATGAATTATTCAGTTCTGCTCTACTCCTCATCAACTGGTAAATCTGGCCTGAAAGTGTCAATTCTCTGCTGTTGCACAGTTAGGTAAGGAACTAACCCAGAGTTCAACTATCCGGTAGAGAAATTCGATTTACTTTTTCCTGGGGGTTGTAGTTGCTGAGTGCACATTGGATGTCATATTGAACTTTTTCCATGTGTTTGTAGCCAAATGTAGAACAGACAGAGCTAACATCATAGTGTGTCTCTGAAAAATCTGGGACGATCAGAATTCAAGACCCATTTTTCTTTTTTATTGTTATTATTTACCATCATTTCATATTGTTTACAGTACCAGTTGGACAGATTATAAATAATGGTATTTTATGTTTAGACATATCAGTTTTCAATACGTTTTGCCTTAAACGTTAACATTTCAAGGACTGAAAAAGAGTTTTGAGGTGTGTTTACATAGGTATTTAGCACTGGCCACTTGTAGTTGTGTAAGGACTGATGTTAATAGTAGGTACATTAAAGTATAAACAGGGCTGCACTCTCATTCAGTTCCTAACCGAGTTTGCTTCGAGTTTGAAAGTCTCTGAACAAAATTGCATGGATAATGAAACAGAATATCCTGTTTTTTTAACAGTTGGTCCCCTGAGCTCTGTGGTACTGCAAATGTTTCTCCTTGATTTATTCTTTATGGCTTTTATTGCACTGTATTCATCACTTTACTTTTAATTTCCTGTTATCAGTGTGCTGAGTGTACTGTATGAGTTGAAGACTTACTGTCTGTTGCTGAACTCTCTTCTTGACCTTGGCAGAACTGACGTTGATTGCATTGCCTCAGATTTGTGTCTTGGCCTGCATACAAATGTGCATGTCCTGAAGATGTTTCTTGAGATTTCCTTGCTTGTGATGGTGAAATACACGGTGTGCTCCAAAACTTACTGAATTGAATTTTATAGTTTTGTAATTTATTCAGTATATTTACTATATAACTGACATTTTGCTTAGCTTGTTACAATGCATTTTAGAAAAATCTCTTTACTGGGAAGATATTGCATTTGGGATTTGGCCAAAAATTAGGCATCTTAGGCATTATATGCAAGTTGTCTACCTTAAAGAAAAGGATTGTACTATTGATGCTTTTGGAACCGAGCTTGAATTGTTGCCTACATGTTTGACTACATAGATATTAACTTCAAATATTTTATTTCATGTTTCTTCAAAGATTAAGGGAAGGGCTGTGCAAGCTTTTAAATCTTTTTTTGTCAGTTGTATGAAAGCTTTATGCGTAATATCTTTCTTTGATCATCCCCATCCTCAGCCTGACCAGTCGTCAACTCTCAACATCAGTGTGAGATGAAATCATCCTGAGGAAGATCACACTAAAGCTCTTCGAGTTGAACTTGTGAGCTGCAGTAAGTAATGTTTGCATTTAAGATGCCTAGGCTGTCGGAGGATGTGCAGTCATGCCAGCATAAGCATAAATGTGTTTGTTAATGCTTGGCTCAGAAAATGGGTTATAGCTAAAAAATTCAGCAGCTTTATTCTTCACTCAGTGAAACTCTGGAACTTTTAGCCCTGATTGAGTTATCTAGATATTCAGAAAATGTGTTATTTTTCCAATATACTTGGTCTTTTTCCTACTCCAGCATCATATGCAGAGACAAATATAAGCAAGCCATTTGTAGGTTGAGTGCCTCAAGAAGTGTTTTGTTTGTTTGCATCCCAACCAGCCCAGCATAATAACATCAGCTCAACCAGGTGTGAGTTTGGGGCGGGGCTAACAGTTTGCTTGACCAATGGTAGAATAGGGAAAGGTTTGAGAAATGTGTTTGAAAACAATCACTTTTTGCAGTTGATGCTTTGTGTAAAATTGATACTCTTCAACACAAACTATAAATGCTTACCACACTAAACATGCTGTACTCAGTCATCCCAAAAGCATTATTTATCAACAAGCATAAGACTTTATGATCATATTTTTCTCTGTATCTCTCTTCATCCATGGAGAAAGGATAATCTATTGAGCTTTTTTGATCTGTTACAAGGAAAGCCTAAAGAATGGGTTGACTGCAGAGCAGCCATATACATCCCAGCCAGATTTTCAGCTTAGTCCCGGATTATCAGCAACACTGAGCTTTTTCAGTAAATAATACTCAAGTAATCGCTGTTTGGACAGGTGGTGGGATATGAGAGAACAGAGTTATATTTCCTTCTTTTCCTTTCTTTTTTATGTTGCATCCTAAAAAATGTTAATGTGGGTTTTCTTAAATTTATGCAGGTTTGTAAAATGATAAAACTTTTTAAATTAAATCTAAAATGGACAGTTGTCCCTGCCAACTAATTTCTTGCAAAGATGTGATCTTTTTTTTTTTTTATATCTCTCATCGTACACATTGGTCAGCTTAAATGAAAATTTAAAGTGCATTTGGCAAGTACATCAGGCCCTGATCAAGGCCCTGATATGAATCAATCACTTGGCAGTCTGGCCAGTTATCTAATGATTTACATCTTAATTAGCTTTTGTTTTAAAACACAAAATTTAAAAAGCATGGCCAGATGTTTTTCAAATCCCCAGTGATTGATACATAAGAACTTCCCTGTCCCCATTGGAATTAACTACAGGGTGCAGTCTGGAGTTGTGTGTATGTATGTGTTCTTGTGAAGGTGTGAACAGGGAGTGTTTGAAATCTGGCCTCCAGATGCTTCTGAGTCTAAGTTTTGTCTACTTTTCACAGCTCTGAGCCGTGACTAATTTTTTTTTACTGCATGGATGATGAACTGTAGGTCAGCTGATTAATGACCATGTTAAAGCATTCTGTGGGGGGACTGAGAATCTGGCCTTTTAAGATCATAATGGAGGTTGGATTGTCACAGTGGAGGTGGGAGATCTGAAGTGAAACTTTGTAAAATGCCATATAAAGATCTAGATGTTTTTAGTCATTTCACATGAACCTCATAGTGTATATCACATTATAGTTAATACAGTCAGGGACTAATATAAGACAAAATGAGGAAAGTGTAGGCCCCTAGTGGTTCATAAAATCCAAAATAGAATTAATGGGACCCTGTAAAGCTCTTGGGGTGGGCAGTGTGATCAAAACATTATGTTTTTAGTCATTTTATTTAAACACAATGGTATATATCAC
Organism: Labeo calbasu; assembly: GCA_019740295.1. Taxonomy (NCBI): domain Eukaryota; kingdom Metazoa; phylum Chordata; class Actinopteri; order Cypriniformes; family Cyprinidae; genus Labeo; species Labeo calbasu. The sequence continues at coordinate 24,025 of JAHKKF010512904.1, read as the reverse complement.
TATATAGTTAATATAGGAAATTACAGAAATCAAAACAAGCTATGTATTGTGGTTCATAAACTTTAAAGTGGAATTAATGGGACCTTGGCCAGGCTAATTATAGGCTTTTTGACTTCATCACACATAACCAAGATAAAGAGGCTGGCTGCTGACAGTTAGAGATTTATAATGGTACACTAATGGTGTTGTGGCCATTATTCAAGGTCAGTCTTTTGGTCTGCTCTTCATGATTGAGACTGGACTAATGCAGACAGCTTTCGCTGTCTTCTTATGTCTCAAGGGGCCTTGAACGCTTGGTAATGATCTGCAGTGGTCCATGTGGTTTAGCAAATGGAGGAGAAAGTGTCATTTTCCAGTGAGAGTTTGAAGGACTGTAGAGGAAGGCGGTAGAGTACTTGTCCAATAATGGTGCTTTTCCACTGCATGGTGAAGCTCACTTTTGGAGTTTTTCCACTGTGTACAGTAGCTAGTACCTGGTACCTTTTTTCACTACCACTTCAGTGCAGATCCTTGATTGCTCACAGAGAATTTGTCACTACCAGCGTCATTGGATTCACAGCACAAGTACTAAACTTGCTAGATTTAAATCAGTAAAGAATCATTTGTTCATATTACTATTTTTTAAATTACTTGCTTTAAACGGCCATCACACACAACTGAAAAAAGAAATGGCTGTGTCGTGGTCAGTAGACAAGGTGGTGGCGCAAGTATTACAATCATCTATAATCCCACGCGCTTTGAAGTGGTACTAAACTGCAGTGGAAAAGTAAAACGAGCCAAAGTAAAGAGCTGAGTTGTACCACACATTGGAAAAGTGCCATAAGACAGTCATGGAGTAGCCTGCAAGAAACAACATAAAAAGTAAAAAAGTAATAGATTTAAAATGCATTTATTTTATACTAAGTTGATCAAGTTTATTAATGTATTTACTGACATATTGCTTGAGACTTACTGATATAATGATGGAGTATTGCTTGTGCACAATGCACATTTCTCAATATTAAGCCAGAAATATGTTTATTGTCACTATTGATGAGGATTGTATGATCTTTAAAATAATATCAGTCTTTAAATACAAAATATTTAAAGTGTACCCGAAGTATACTTGCAATAGTTCCACTTTACCACAATCAAATATACTTAAAGTATAGACTGTACAACAAGCAACCATGAATTTAACAGTAAAAGACTGTAAAAATGCTACAGTAAAAAACTGTTAAATGGTTAACGATAAGTTCCCTTACTATATACGGTAAAAACCTTTTTTAGACATTGCATGTAATTTTCAAATAGTACCGTTTTCGGAAGTGGAAAAAGAACATATAATTTACAGTGAATAACCATATATTGACATTCCCAAAATTCCCTGCATTACATTTCAAATTTGATGTTTATTTTTAATAACTATGTTTCTTTGTAGTTTTTTCTTATCAGTTTTGTACATTAGGGTTGTATGTTACATTGAATGTTGTTAAATGAATGTTTATTGCATTATTTCAGTTTCATGTGTGTTACCATGATGGTGTTTAGTGTTTGTGTGAATGACACTATGCATCTTCTATATATGTTAATATTTAAAAACTGTTTGTAATGGGCTTTGGTTCATCATGTGACTTTCTCATCACCACCTGCTTTTGGTGGTTATAAGTGTATTACAAAGGTACAAAACAGATTTCAGTACTTTAGTAGGATGTTATATTAATATTATACTGTGTCAATTAATGAAATTACAGGTTTAAATGTAAGATTTAAGTTAAAACCGTAAAACCAAAAACATTGCTACCATATGTTTTACAGTAAAATTCTGGCAACCACAGCTGCTGTGTTTTACCGTAAATTTTACAGATTTTTTTTACAGTATACCTTTAATTGGACTTCAGCACTACTTCCACACAATTAAAATGCATAAAGTACAAAATTAGTTGTTCCAGTTTATCAGACTTTAAATATACCAGTTTAATATACTAAAGGTACAATTGCAGGGTATTTTTATTATGTACATAATATGTAAATGTGTTTGTAGCACACTTAGCATGAAATAAATGTATTTAAAATACATTTTAGTATATTTATTTTTCACTAAGGTAGCAACTGATTTATATTTTTCAATTTCAATAATATTCACAAAACTTTTGCATGATTCAAGCCCCTGTCCTCATCCACCGTGAGAGCGAGTCATGAATGTCCTGAATTTGATGAACTGAAATCTGTGGATTCATTCACTAATTCAGTTAGTTATAACCTGTTTTATCAGATATCCTTCACAGCAGTAAAGCAGCCATCTCACACTCTTTTTCAGTCTCTTTACGGAAGGGTAGGCCGGTTACTGAATGTGACCAGGGATAATGAAGAACTGATTGTGTGTGAGAGACACAGAGGACCCTGAGAAAGATGCCCCTGAAAGGGATAGAGAAAGCAAATAATAGGGACTTAAAAGTGGTCTTGAGATAACATTCAGCATGTCAGTAGGCTTGCAGCAAGCAATAATTACCCACTGGGAATGGCAGACCTGAGCTTGTTCGACGGTGAACTCTTCTGTCGGCTCAAAGGACGGCCTTTGTGGGTGTGTGTGAACCTGAGAGGGTGGCCGTACACAGGGCCACCAGACTCTAAGGTCCTGCCAGTGTTCACTCCCACTTTCAATCCAATCAGGATGTTGGATGCAGTTACCAGCCACAATGGCGGCAATGTGATATCGGCTTTCGCCAATGGAATGGAATAGAACAGAATGAAAATGAATGGACTTAAATGGCTAGGAATGGCACTCTGTATAATGCAATGAAATAGAATAGTGTGGAGCACATTACGTGTAACAAAAGAATGCTATGGAGGGAATAGAAGAAAATAAATGAGACAGGAAGGATGGTAAAATCCGCTTGTACAGTAATGCACACACAGCTCTCCCGATCAGTGGAATTTAGCTGTATTATGCTTAATTCCTTAAAATTAATTCCTATTTTGAAGTAATTAATGCACTCTGAGGGAGATGATCAGTGGGACTGAGCAGGAAAGATAAACAGACTGCTGCTGTTTTTACCTCTGTCTTTTTTCCATATGCTGTGTCTCTTTTATTAATGCGCTCATTATACACATTAGTAATCACCTGCTAATGGAGCAGGATCAAATCCAACACCATAACAACCGAGAGCACTGAAAATAATCAACCCTGTTAACAGAATGCAATTTAGACTAAGAGTAAAAATACTATTGGGAGGTTGCTGTAAATGTGCACAGCACAAAACACTTCATGAGTGAGTTGGAAAACATGAGCCATTTAGTGAATTTTGCTTTGTAAATGTTACATTTGCCTACGTAAGCAAGACTGCTTTGACTTGTTTTGCTGACCTTACATGAATTCTGCTTACGTACACTACAGATTTAGTTTTGTTTTGAAATATTGTCAACAAGAGGTTGTAAAAGCCTGTTTAGAGGACTTGTCTTTTATCTCGGCCTCCCTGAAAATCTGTGATTTATGTGATCTCACTTTTCACATTTGCTGGATGTAGTGGCTGTAGTAAGATATCTGAGATTTTGCTGTGAATTCTCACTTTGAAAATTTGTAGGTTTGTAACAATGTTGTTTCTTTCTTTTTAGTGAGTGGTGGAGCCTGAGCCACACATAGCTGTCCCAGACCAGTGCTCTGCATCTCTCATCTGAATGCCCTCTATTCCAGAGAAGTAAGAAAATGCAGCTGACAGGTTTGTGTTCCATTTAGAATTGAGAATGCCTTTAAAATTCTAATTTAGTTATTTGAATTTGAATTGAGGTGGAAAACAGTTTACAGATTTGCTATGAATGCAAGGAAGCAGAATCCAAATTAATTGGAACTTAATGTTATTCTTATTTGTAACTGATGTTCAACACTTTTTTTTACCTAAGCAGTGATTGAATGCTGGCTTGACAATGCCTGGTTTGAAGAAGTTAAAAAATCCTTGAAGTTAAAGGATTGAGGATAAAATATGCATTTCAGCTTTTAATTAACTTTTGTGAACCAGGGTGCTGGGACACTTCATTTCCTAGAATGGATTGGCTGGCTGTGTTCAATTTCTTTGAAAAATCAACTAAATTTCTCTTTCATTCAAATTCTGCTTTATGCGGACTGTGGCCAATTCAATTCAACGTCAAACTCATTCACTGAAAGGGAGTTCATTCTTCAGTTCTGAACTTTGCCCAACCCTCACAACCAAACACACCACTGTTAATGATATATACATGTACTGACACCTGTCATTTTAATTGGTTTATTTTTAAAAGTTGTACAAGATTTGAACATGCAATTTTTCACACTGAAGTAAAGATATACTGTTTATATATTTGGGGTTGTTAAAAAATGTTATGTCTTTAAAAGAAGTCTCTTGTGCTAACCAAGGCTGGATTTATTTGATCAAAAATACAATAAAAACTGTAATACCTTTAAATATTATGTCAATTCAAAATAAGTGTTTTCTATCTTGTTACATTTTAAAATAGAATTTATTTCCATCACGCAAAGCTGAATTTTCAGCAGCCATTGCTTTAGTTGAAGATGAAGAAATGAAGAAAATTATACCGATTATTTTAATATGCTGATTTGGTTGTCATTTCTTCTTATTATCAATGTAGAAAAGTTGCATTGCTTAATATTTTTGTGGAAAATATGATACTTTTTTCAGAATTCCTTGAATAGTTAAAGCGAAAGTGTAAAAAACAGCATTTATTTGAAATATAACACTTCTGTAACATTATAAATAATATCACTTTTGATCAGTTGCATCCTCACTGAATGAAAGTGTTTATTTCTTAATTTCCTAAATAGGGTTAATTTTGTCTTTCCCAGACTAAATTAGCCTTGTCCAGGATTCACAGACAAGGCTTAAGTCTAGTCCCAGACTAAAATGTAAATCTGAGCTTTTGTCAGTGCCTTTTTGTCTTTTTTGTCTGTTTTTTTCTAAGGCATGTTTATAAAAATTACATAAATGTGCTAATTGAGCTACGGCCTAATCCTGATTTAGTCTAAGCCCTGTTTGTGAAACCAGGCTTTAGTCTTTTAAATTAATCTTATTAGTCCTGTGTCAGTTTCATGTACTGTAGAGGTGTTTTAGTCATAGAAAGCTCACACATCTCAGCTGGACATCTCACATCAGCTTCCTTTTTTTGTCAGTGTTTTCAGATCATCATCAGTCAGCATTTCTGTAATGAAGAGTGAGCGCGTGCATGGTTGCCAGATTGCAAAAATGAAACAAAACACCAAAAAGTGAACAAAATGTATGTTTTTGACAAAGAAGCTCTAATTTGAGAATCTGAACTCTTGATATCTGGCAACCGCACACTTGAAAGCTCGTGTAGGCATGTACAGCGGTCTGCAATAATATTTTGTCTCCTTTTCTTTCCGACGAGAATAAAATGAGATTTTTGTATAGTTTTTATTTTTTAAAATACGTTTTATTCTCGTCTTTTATCGTCAGCGATATTGCATGTTGATACAGTTATCGTTTATTGACGTCCTTACTGTTGTCTCGTCATCGTCTTGTTTTAGTCATGGGAAAAAAGCTTGTCAATGAACACAGTCGCAGTTTTCGTTAAAGGAGAAGTTCACTTCCAGAACAAAAATTTACAGAAAATTTACTCACCCCCTTGTCATCCAAGATGTTCGTGTCTTTCTTTCTTCAATAGTAAAGAAATTATGTTTTTTGAGGAAAACATTTCGCGATTTCTCTCCATATAGTGGACCTCCATGGTGCCCGTGAGTTTAAACTTAAAAAATGCAGTTCAAATGCTGCTTCAAAGAGCTCTAAATAATCCCAGCCGAGGAGGAAGGGTCTTATTTAGCGAAATGATCGGTTACTTTCTAAAAAAAAATGACAGTTTATATACTTTTTAACCTCAAGTGCTCATCTTATCTAGCTCTGCATGAACTCTGTTCTGGTTCAATACAGTTAGGGTATGTCTAAAAACTCCCATCTCATTTTTACCTCTAACTTCAAAAATCATCCTACATCGCTGCAGAAGTACTGACACAGTGTTTACAAAGTAAATGTGCAAAGAAGATCAAATGGCCTTTACAAAAAAGGTAAAACAGCGATGTAGGATGATTTTGAAGTTGGAGGAGAAAATGAGATGGGAGTTTTTCGATCTACCCCAACTGTCATGAACCGGAATACACAGAGCACACGCAGAGCTAGACAAGATGAGCATTTGAGGTTAAAAAGTACATAAATTGTAAGTTTTTTTTAGACAATAACCAACCGTTTTGCTAAATAAGACCCTTCTTCCTTGGCTGGGATCGTTTAGAGCCCTTTGAAGCCGCATTTAAACTGCATTTTGGAAGTTCAAACTTGTGGGCACCATTGAAGTCCACTACATAGAGCGAATTCTTGAAATGTTTTCCTCAAAAAACATAATTTCTTTGCGACTGAAGAAAGAAAGACATGAACATCTTGGATGACAAGGGGGTAAGTAAATTATCTGTACATTTTTGTTCTGGAAGTGAACTTCTCCTTTAAGAACATTAACACTACTAAAAAAAAACTTCTAAGCCAAAACAGCTCATGTTCAGGTAGGTGGGCTTAGCCCTCTAAAATATGGCCTTGCCATCAACAGTCTTTTGTAAATATGAGCAACATTAAGAGAAAGTAAATAATAAATGAATCCTACACAGCTCATCTTGCAGTCGGGAATTGTTACATTCTAAGTCACCATATACAAATAACAGTCAGTAGCACTCTGTTTAACATCATTAACACTGTGTTATATACACAGGATTCTAGATTTACGCAATGGGAACTACAAAAAATGTAAACCTCTGTGGTGGCAGTGTGTCTGTGGTCTAATGAGTGAGCCTCAGCTTACAATGGTATGAGGTATTTCTCATATCGCTGTAGAATGCATTTACTTTGGACAAATCATCAAGCACTTTGCTCCTGCCAAAGAGGAGAGCTTAAACAATGCTGGCACATTAGGAATGTCAGCAGCTATTCCTGCATGTCAGGTGGGGTGGTCTGGCTTTTAGTGACGTAATGGGTACAAACAATTGTGATGTGAGATTATTCTGTCAACAAAGGTATCTTACTGTTTCACCTCTGTTGAATAAACCTGCTGAATAAACACAGCTCAGGATAGAGACCACATAATCGATCAAAATGGCATCCGTCTGCGTCATACAGGTCTGATCTCTGAACTTGAATTCACGGTGATGGAAAATTACTGTTATTCATTATCATTATAATCAATAAAAAGCTTAATGTTCTGCTTTAGCTTTGTAGTATTTTGAAAAGGATTTTTGCATTTTCATGTTACCCACTTAAAAATGTTGATTGAATATTTTTTTTGAACTCATGTCTTTTGAACCATCTTGGGAGAAATGTTAATAGTGCTGAAGGAGAGGATGTGTGAACTTCATTAGACATCTGAGGTTTGCCTCTCCCACGGCTAATGTATTAATACATTTCCACAGCAGAATTTTTTGTATATATAGCATCTTAGCAACAAAAAGTCCCTCTGCCACATCTCTCAAAGGAACCTGCAGTCATTTCTTTCTCATGCAGGCACCTTTCTCCTTGTAGCCCCCTCCCGTATGTGTTTTTCCGTTCTTCTCGTAGTTCACCCTATTTCTGCAATTTATCTTCCGCCCACTCTCTCAAGACTCACCAGCTCTTTGTCTTGTTCTCGCCCTCTTTCTCAGTCTCTTTTTCTCCTGCGCTCTCAGCTCATTTTTTATTCATATTCAGAATGGTTTCTGAAAGGAAGAACGGAAACTTCGGTGCTGCATGCAGGCGCTCAGCAGCAAGGACATTTACACCGCATATCTCACCAACACTGACAGATGGCTTTTTGTATGCGTGCATGCAAACCACATGTAGCCTCCGAGCATTGTTTTTGCCACCTTCTCTGTAGTTAAATAATTTGCTTAAAAATTAACATTACAGTTGAAGTCAAAAGTTTACATATACCTGGTTATTTTACCAAAATAAGAGGGATCATGCTAAATGCATGTTATTTTTAATTTAGTGCTGACCTGAATAAGGTATTTTACATAAAAGATGTTTACATATAATCCACAAGAGAAAATAATAGTTGAATTTATTATTATAAAAATTACCCCATTCAAACGTTTACATAAACTTGATTCTTAATATTGTGTTGTTACCTGAATGATCCACAGCTGTGTTGTGTGTTTTCGTTTAGTGATAGTTGTTCAGTGACTTGTTTGTCTTTAACAGTTAAACTGCCTGCTGTTCTTCAGAAAAATCCTTCAGGTCCCACAAATTCTTTGTTTTTTTTTTAGCATTTTCGTGTATTTGAACCCTTTCCAACAATGACTGTATGATGTTAAGATCCATCTTTTCACATTGAGGACATCTGAGGGACTTACATGCAACTATTACAGAAAGTTCAAACTCTCACTGATGCTTCAGAAGGAAACATAATGTATTAAGAGTTTGCCTAATATGATTTATTTTTTTCATTTAGTCATTTAGATCTGCCCTTCAGAAGCTACAGAAGACACTTACATGTTTCCCAGAAGACAAAATAAATTAAATTTACCCTGATCTTTAAATTCAAAAAGTTTTTACCCTCCGGCTCTTAATGCATCGTATTTTCTTTCTGAAGCATTGGTGAGTGTTCTGTAATAGTTGCCCCAAGAGTCCCCCAAAAATGCTGAAAAACCAAATAATTTGTGGGACCTGAAGGATTTTTCTGAGGGATAGAAGGTAGTTTACCTGTTCAGGACAAACAAGGGACTTATGAACAACAAAAAGAAAAACACAGCTGTGGATCATTCAGGTAACAACACAGCATTAAGAATCAAGTGCATGTAAACTTTTGAATGGGGTCTTTTTTATAAATTCAACTATTAATGTCTCTTGTGGACTATATATAAACATGTATTTTATGTTAAATATCTTATTCAGGTCAGTACTAAATAAAAAATAACATGCATTTTGTATGATGCCTCTTATTTTGGAAAAAATAAACATTTTGCAGATTCTGTAAGGTGTAGTAAACTTTTGACTTCAACTGCATATCATCATTCACTTACCCTCATGTAATTTTAAACTTGTATGATGGTATTTCCTCTGTGCAAAACAAAAAAAGACTGCTTGTCGTTTCTTGCATGTGGCTGAAAAGAATCTTCCTTTCCAGTAAGCTATTAGCTGCAAATGATTTCTATTGTTTGTCAGCGATGAATCGTTTGCATGTGCATATCATTTAGCTATATATCCACAACAGTATAACAGTGCTATCAAAATATGATGATACTTGTTTGGATGAGAGGTCTGTCATGAAAGGCTTGAAATGCTCTTTGTTCATTCCTGAACCAGATCAATTGGTTCGCTGAAAAGATCACATCAAAAAGAATATTTTTTCACGAATTGGATATTGCTACTTCTCTCAATTGTCAACGGACCACTTTAGTGATGCTTTCATTGTGTTAATTTCTGTTCATTGTAACTGCATGTAAAAAAAGATTATTCATTTAAGAATTTCTCCTTTGTGTTCTATTAAAGAAAAGTCAGGTTTTGAACAACAGGAGTAAACGATGACAGAATTTATGGCTGAGCTATCCCTGTAACACTGACAGACTCCATGATAAAAACCTTCTTTATTTGTTTCTTGGTTCTGTCTCTCTCTCTAAGTCTCTCAGCTCTGAAAGGATTTGAGAGACACAGTGCTCTCCTGACACACATCAAGAGCCAAATTGTGTGTTCTTCCTGCTGTCTCACTGCTCTAATGAGACTAACCCAGCTCTAACTAGAGCTCCAGCTGAAATAAAGGGTATTACAGTTAAATACTCATTCAGCAAGCCAGAACAAGGTGCCGTTCACAAAAAGCGCTTTCTGAATTCTTCTTCTCTTCTCTTCTCTTCTCTTCTCTTCTCTTCTCTTCTCTTCTCTTCTCTTCTCTTCTCTTCTCTTCTCTTCTCTTCTCTTCTCTTCTCTTCTCTTTTCTTGTGTGATGAAGTATATAAGAACTTATATAAGAAAGCTGTCTTCATAATTTGCTTGAGAAGGTGATTTGCTGTTGTTTTCTCTCAACCTGTTGACAGTCTAGACTAAGAGGCTTTAGGAGCAAAATACAGACAGGATTATAGTGTCAGTTTAGATGTCATTTTCGACTTACGCTTATTTAGGATACAATACCATTCAGAGTTAAACCGGTAGGATTGTTTGACTAATATTAATGTACAAATGAATTAATTCTAAGTTATTTATTATTTTGACCATTGGTTATTAGAGATTTAGAATGTCTCTCTTTTATCAGAATGTTTTTATGTTTTAAATAATTGTTATTTAAGTTTGTTTTTAAATAATATACATTTTTATTATATGCATATACACTACCAGTCAAAAGTTTTTGAACAGTAAAATTTTTTATGTTTTTTTTTAAAGAAGTCTCTTCTGCTCACCAAACCTGCGTGTATTTGATCCAAAATACAGCAAAAGAAGTAATATTGTGAAATATTTTTGCTATTTAAAATAACTGTTTTCTATTTTACTATATTTTGAAGTGTAATTAATTCCTGTGATTAAAGCTAAATTTTCAGCATATTTACTTCACATGTCACATGATCCTTCAGAAATCATTCTAATATGCTGATTTGTTATTCAAGAAGCATTTTTTATTATTATCATTATCAATATTTAAAACAGTTGAGTAGATTTTTTTCAGGATTCTTTGATGAATAGAGAGATCCAAAGATCAGCATTTATCTGAAATACAAAGCTTTTGTGTAATATTATACACTATAGCATTCAAAAGCTTGGAGTCAGTTTTTTTTTTTTTTGGTAAGAAATGATAGAAATCAATACGTTAAATTGATCAAAAGTGATTATGAAGACATTGTTACAGATTTCTATTTCAGATACATGTTGTTCTTCTGAACTTTCTGTTCATCAAAGAAACCTGATAAAATCTACTCAGCTTTTTAAACATAATAATAATATCAAATGTTTTTTGAGCAGCAAATCAGAATATTAGAATGATTTCTGAAGGATCATGTGACTGGAGTAATGATGCTAAAAATTCAGCTTTGAAATAAAAGGAATAAATTACATTTTAAAATATATTCAAATAGAAAACAGTTATTTTAAATAGTAAAAAAAAATCAAATTTTTTTGTATTTAGGATCAAATAAATGCAGGCTTGGTGAGCAGAAGAGACTTAAAAAAAAAAAAATCTTGCTGTTCAAAGCCTTTTTATATTATGATAACTGCAATAATTTAATAAGAAAATAATTTATAAGAAAATAGAAATATATATATATATATAATAAGAAAAATATAATCATTTATAAGAAGACAAATATGGATGAGACATATTAAATTCTGTGTGCATGTATGTGTATCATATATATATACATAAAAACATACAATGAAAATGCTAAAAAAAATGTCTTCAAGCCCCAGTGGATTGGTGTGGAATAATTTAGGACTTAGAGCTGAGATTTGTACATTGATTTGTTTTTGTTGAGCCAAAGACGTGCAGGATTATACTGGCGTTATTCTGTGGATTGATCTGTTTCAAGGCAGAAGGCTCTTGGCTCTGATCTGGGGGTCTGTGTGCGTGGGTGTTTGACTGACAGTAGTCAGATAACAAAATCCTTCCTCTGGCCAGGCTCAAAAATAAAAATAATCACTGGCCTGTTGCCCCTCTCCCTCTCTGACTCAGATATGCAGAGGTCAGCGTGTGGCAGATTGAAGTAGATGGTCATGCTTGTGTGTGTGTGGTGCTTTGATTTTGAAATACTGCTGTGTCCCAAGTGTTTTTAATTTTAATGTTCTTAGAATATGAAATCCATATTTTGTAATTACACCCAAGTGTGCTTTTAACCATGATAAAAACGAACTGAGTAATTTGTATGAGTTGTAAAGAAAGGGAAATCACCAAGTTGGGAAACAACGTCCAGGAAGGGAGAGCCACACTCCTCTCGGGAAGGATCAGTGAAGCGTTTTTCCGGCTTGGCTATAGTGTGGAAAAACAGACTGTTCCTCTAAGTTAATTAATGACGCTGCTGACCGAAGGTGACACAGGAAACACTGGCTTAGCGAACTCTGCGTGACTGTAACTGCTTGAGCTGACTTTAGCTTATCTATTGATATGCATGTTTATTACATAGATTCAGCTCGCATCCATCTCCGTAATAAAAACAATGTTTGTTCAAGAAGCGAATTGCATTTTATGACTGATACGAATAGCAGTAATACGTCTGATAAAAATAGCAACCTTCATGGCAGTTGTTATAAAATCTTTAAAGCCAATCCATGCTTACGTGAGGCTTCATTGGATACAGTATATGTGGTTTAATGAGAACAACAGCAAAATATCTAATCAGTTCAATGGCCCAAACCACTGTGCTGCTCATTATCCTGATTGAAGTAGCATGAGAGTGTTTCAGGTCAGTTATTTTTGAGATACAGCTATTACTTGGGTGCATCGCAGTCATGCTATGGGTCAGATATTTCTAGATTTATTCACTAAATTTTATGTCTGCAGCAGTCTAGGATGATGCCTGCTAAGAAATAAGTCAAAATATCTGTTTGCTATCAAATATAGTTTGCTAGGCCTTTGGCCTGATTTGATTTATGATAGATTGACAATGTTCACCTTGCATGACGCATGCCTTATCACATTCTTAAAAATAAACTACCATTTGTTTGGGGTTGGTAAGATTTTTTAGAAAGCTCTGAACTCTTTTATTTTTACCAAGGCTGCAGTTATTTGATAATTTTGTCCTGTTTATAGAAACTCTTTTGGTTATTAGTGTTCAAGCAATGAATAGGAATGTGAATTCATTAGAAAAGCCTAAAAAAAAAAAAATCTGCAGCCTCTGAACAGTTCGGTGAACTTTACACACATTTTAATGCAAGATACAGGACTTCAAGGAGAAATCCGCTTCCAGAACAAAAATTTACAGATAATGTACTCACCCCCTTGTAATCCAAGATGTTCATGTCTTTCTTTCTTCAGTCATAAAGAAATTGTTTTTTGTGGAAAACATTTCAGCATTCTTCTCCATATAGTGGACTGCTGTGGTGCCCCGAGTTTGAACTTCCAAAATGCAGTTTAAATGTGGCTTCAAACGATCCCAAATGCGGTTGTAAACGATCCCAGCCGAGGAAGAAGGGTCTTATCTACAATTTATATACTTTGTATATTTATATACTTTTTAATGTCAAATGCTCATCTTGTCTTACTCTGCCTGAACTGCTTTTTTCCACTTCGTGACAGTTAGGGTATGTTGAAAACTCCAATTTTATCTTCTCCCTCAACTTCAAAATCATCCTGTATGGCTGTTTTACCTTTTTTGTTAAGGGTGTTTGATCTTCTTTGCATGTTCACTTTGCAAAGACTGGGTCGGTACTTCTTCAGCGATATAGGATGATTTTGAAATGATTTTCTCGACATACCCTAACTGTCTTGAACCAGAATACACAGAGTTCAGGCAGAGCAAGACAAGACGAGGGTTTGAGATTAGTATTTAGTATTTAAATTGTATTTTTTTAATGTAAATAACCGATCGTTTTGCTAGATAAGACCCTTCTTCCTCGGCTGGGATCGTTTACATTTGGGATCGTTTGAAGCCGCATTTAAACTGCATTTTGGAAGTTCAAACTCGGGGCACCATAGAAGTGCACTATATGGAGAAAAATTCCTAAATGTTTTCCTCAAAAAACATAATTTCTTTATGACTGAAGAAAGAAAGACATGAACATCTTAGTACATTATCTGTAAATTTTTGTTCTGGAAGTGAACTTCTCCTTTCAGCAGTGGTGAGAAACTGAGGACAAACAAGAAAATGCACAGCTATTATATAAATATAGCATATCATGCACAAATTCAGGGCTTTTGTACAACATATATGTGTGGGGATTACTGTACCTTTAACCCCGTTTTGTTAGCTCCCTCTCTCCCTGTCCCTACCTCCTCCTGTTTCCCCAGATGAATAAAAGCATGAGGATTGAGGGTAATGGACTATGTAATATTATGAAGATTACAATGAGGCACTTCTCTCCAATCCCTCGGTTTAAGCTTCACTATAAAAGCCGATGCTCTTATTGTGCTGGCCATAGAAGCAGTGCAGTCACTATTAGCTGATGTTAGACATTGATTGATTGAAATAGCTGCTAAGTGTCAGCACAATAGAGAAAAAGAAACAATTAGACATACAGTACAGCAGATATTCTCTTACATTTGCGGTCTGGTACATTTTAAATATATATTTCACCTTCTTTGTTTCCATCAGTATGACACATTTCCTACTAGATGGCTTTTTTATGATATAATGAGCTATATCTAATTTCCTGTCATGTTTTCATGACATGTATTTTAACATTGTGTTTTGGGGTTTTGTGTTGAGCTTTACATATTTCAGAATGCTGTTTAAAGGATTAGTTCACTCCAGAAGTCAAATTTCCTGATAATTTACTCACTGCCACTGTTATCCAAGATGTTCATGTCTTTCTTTCTTCAGTCAAAAAGCTTTTTGAAGAAAACATTCCAGGATTTTTCTCCATATAGTGAACTTCAATAGAGATCCATGGGTTGAAGGTCCAAATTGCAGTTTCAATGCAGCTTTAAAGAGCTCTACACGATCCCAGTTGAGAAATAAGGGTCTTATCTAGACAAACGATCTGTCATATTCTAAAAACTTTTTAACCACAAATGCCCGTCTTGCATGAGCTCTCCGATGCGTATTCGCATCTTCATGCATTACATAATCATGCTGGAAAAGTCTAGCGTGGTTAGTTTGTCGTCTGTGTACCTTATAGGGTAAAAAACTCCTCCAAAAAAACCTTCTCCTGTCTCCTTCAACTTCAAAATTATCCGACATCATTTTACCTTTTTTTGTAAAGGCTTAGACTTATTTTGCACATTTGCTTTGTAAACACTGGGGCGGTACTTCTGCCTACGTCATACATGACCTTTTCAAGGTGCTAGTGCAAGACTATATATATATATATATATATATATTTTTTTTTTAAAAGAAAATTTAATTAGATAAGACCCTTATTCCTTGGCTGGGATCGTTTGAAGCCCTTTGAAGCTGCATTGAAACTGCAATTTGGACCTTCAACCCGTTGGCCGCCATTAATGTCCACTATTTGGAGAAAAATCCTGCAATGTTTTCCTCAAAAACCTTAATTTCCTTTCAAAAGACATGAACATCTTGGATGACATGAGGGGGCGAGTAAATTATCAGAAAATTTTAATTCTGTAGTGAATTAATCCTTTAATGCAACAAAATGGCTTAGGCTTAGGTTTAGGTTAGGTTTCAGCTTAGGTTTCTCAGATGAGAAATGAGTCTTTTTAGAGTACTTTTACACTAGATTTTTAACCACTAGCAGTCTGTATACTTTTTTGAGGAAAACTGTAATGTTTATCCAGTTATTTGTAGTTAGACACACTTATCAAGATCTGAACGAGGCTGTCCACAGCGCTCTGACAACCCACTTCTCCTCTCACCTGCTACACCCAGGAAAATGACCATAAGTGGCGTGAAAAACCCCAGTAGCAGGATCAAACTGAGGAGAGGAAATCCCTGCGGATTCTCACTGAGAAATTGTTATCTGGCTGCCAGATCGTTTGAGCAGGCACACCAGTAATTAATTGCAGTTGGGCAAAGAGCCAATAACAGGCACATGCTAAGAGATCAGACATCCCTCTAATTAAAATGGCTGGCATGAAAACGACAGGGTAAACCAAGCTTTGTGTGCCTAAGATGGGGTATGGCCATAAAAGAGACATCCAGTCAAGAGATATGATGTTAAGTGCAGTGCATGGGTGTAGATCAGGATATGGGCGGAGAGATATGTTCCTAACAGACTGGTTAATAGTCCTTTCCAGTATGTTTCTGTGACATATTGCAGATGCTGCTCGTACCAAGAGACGCTGAGAAGTGTTAAAACTTTCTTTGCACTGATGCTGAGAAGTGTTTAAATTTTTTGTGCACTGTTTTCTGAAAATGAAAGGCCACTGTGTGGCGAAAACTTTACGTTTAGCCTGTGGATCTTCACTATCAAGATAAATCATTCCTCAATAAGGTATACAGGTTGCCGGTGGGCAACTGAGTTCAGAAAACTGGTTTCATAACCAAACGCATGTTGTCAGACTCAAACATCCAGAGTAAAAGTGCTTTAAAACTCTTTGAAAAAATCTGTAGACTCAAGTCAATATCTGAGAAAGCCATGTTGACATTTTCTAAGGTGTTTATTGTAAACTATTAACTGTTGATATGTATTTGGCCATATGCATGAAGTGGACAAAAACACCTAAACTAAATCTATACTAAACCATAATCAAACACAAGATTACACTTTAGAGCATTGAGGTATGTAAACTGACCTTCACATTGTCACCGGCTGGCAGATTTCGTTTATTTAGAAAAAAGAATAAGAATAAAAATAAGAACAAGAATAAAAATACTAAATATTAAAGGGATAGTTCTCTCTCCAAAAATTAATTTTGTCATCATTTTTCTCACCATCATGTCATTTCAAGCCTTTCTTTTGTGGAACATAAGAGAAGATATTTTGAAGTCTGTTGGTAACAAACCTGTTTTGGTTACCAATGACTTTCATGGTATGAACAAAAAATACTGAGATGTTTCTCAAATGATCTTCTTTTATGTTCCATAGTTTACGTTAGGCCGTTGCAGCCTAAATGTTTTTGTGTAATAATTTCTGTGTTGAATCAAATATAATATTTCTTTCTAAAGCTAGAATTTGTAATGTCTACTTGATACTTACTTATTTAACCCAAAAATATCTTTAAATAATCTTTTGTGGGTATTTTCACAGTCAAATTTATTTTGCCGTTAATTAGATTAATTAACTGAAACATCATGTAATTAATTACATTTAAGATTTCAATAGGCTGACAGCCCTAGCTTTATTTTTACAGTGTCCTTGCAGTATAAAGTACTTAGTAATATTAATTAACAACATGTACTTACTATAGGATTAGGTTTAGGGTTTTGCATAATTTACTGTTTTTACAATAGTAAGTATATGCAACGTGTAACAACAGACACTGCAAAAGTGTTACCCATTATTTTTTTTTTTATGCTGTATAAAACAAGCTGTTCAAGAACCTTAATTTATTTTTTTTAATCGTATTTTATTGTTTTAATGTTTTTATTCTGTGCACAAAATGTAGTGGACAAATGCACACTTCCTTACAGTTTATCGTGTAGGTAAAGGAATGGTGCATCTTTGGTACATAGAGTTTAGTAAAGTAAGAAAATGATATTGTGAGTAAAATATGGTTAGATATGTCAAAATGCGACAGTAAAGCAGAGTTTAAATACACCAAAGCGATGTTAAGTAGATCACTTGGGTATTCGTGGCAAATGTAAGTGGTAGTCAAGAGTTTGACATGTGCTGGCGTATGGCAAGATGCCTGCAGGCCTGTAGATTCTAATGTAAACATCATTACAGCGTCTGTGGAATTCTGCCTTTAATCCTGAAGCGAAAGCCATAACTGCTGAACAGAAAGCAGAAACAAAGAAAACATAAGGAGGCAGAGAGAGAGCGAGGCCGAGAGAAGGGCCCCTGTGGTTCTGGGGTCACGGCACTTTAATGGGGAAATGCTGATGCTGTCATTTTTAACACACTACATGAGGTCCCGTCTGAACTGTTGGCAGGGATTGGAGAATGTCTGCTTTTTACTCGGCTAAAGTCAATTTCGTGTGCTTTGAATAATTTTAACCTCTACTACAACAAAAACCTAAAAACAAATTTCCAATTTTGTCAGGCAAAAGAATCAGCTTCTGTTGTTACGATGGGTAGTTCTTTATTTTATCACTTTATTTTAGTTTATTTTCATCACAAATTCCTGCTGTTATTTGAAGGCTTCATAGAGGGAAAAAAATGAAAAGAGACTGTGACAGTTTTTACATTTTCTAGTTGATAAGGTGCTTTTGGTGGTTGTTACAGTAGGTGGTCCAACTCAAAAGAGCTCAACCACAAGGCTGTATTATCACTCCCGTCATCTTTTCAGTGCAATTCTATGGGACTTTTTTCACCTCTCCAGGTGAAAAATATAACGTGCACAGCGCTAAAGATTTTGGCTACTGGCCTGTCAGGCCAGGTTGGGCCAGTGGTTCAAATTTTTACTTGCCCTGCAATAGCTGTTTTATTTTTATTTTTTTGTGGTAGAAAAATAAAAGTTGTTGTTTTCATTGTTTTTGACCCATAGGTTTATTTGACCCATCTGGCTTGTATTCTGATAA